>OU343160.1:190865639-190867262 GCA_910595825.1 Philhelius pedissequus
ATCATCATCATCATCATCATCATCATCATCATCATCATCATCATCATCATCATCATCATCATCATCATCATCATCATCATCATCATCATCATCATCATCATCATCATCATCATCATCATCATCATCATCATCATCATCATCATCATCATCATCATCATCATCATCATCATCATCATCATCATCATCATCATCATCATCATCATCATCATCATCATCATCATCATCATCATCATCATCATCATCATCATCATCATCATCATCATCATCATCATCATCATCATCATCATCATCATCATCATCATCATCATCATCATCAATCATCATCATCATCATCATCATCATCATCATCATCATCATCATCATCATCATCATCATCATCATCATCATCATCATCATCATCATCATCATCATCATCATCATCATCATCATCATCATCATCATCATCATCATCATCATCATCATCATCATCATCATCATCATCATCATCATCATCATCATCATCATCATCATCATCTCATCATCATCATCATCATCATCATCATCATCATCATCATCATCATCATCATCATCATCATCATCATCATCATCATCATCATCATCATCATCATCATCATCATCATCATCATCATCATCATCATCATCATCATCATCATCATCATCATCATCATCATCATCATCATCATCATCATCATCATCATCATCATCATCATCATCATCATCATCATCATCATCATCATCATCATCATCATCATCATCATCATCATCATCATCATCATCATCATCATCATCATCATCATCATCATCATCATCATCATCATCATCATCATCATCATCATCATCATCATCATCATCATCATCATCATCATCATCATCATCATCATCATCATCATCATCATCATCATCATCATCATCATCATCATCATCATCATCATCATCTCATCATCATCATCATCATCATCATCATCATATCATCATCATCATCATCATCATCATCATCATCATCATCATCATCATCATCATTCATCATCATCATCATCATCATCATCTCATCATCATCATCATCATCATCATCATATCATCATCATCATCATCATCATCTCATCATCATCATCATCATCATCATCATCATCATCATCATCATCATCATCATCATCATCATCATCATCATCATCATCATCATCATCATCATCATCATCATCATCATCATCATCATCATCATCATCATCATCATCATCATCATCATCATCATCATCATCATCATCATCATCATCATCATCATCATCATCATCATCATCATCATCATCATCATCATCATCATCATCATCATCATCATCATCATCATCATCATCATCATCATCATCATCATCATCATCATCATCATCATCATCATCATCATCATCATCATCATCATCATCATCATCATCATCATCATCATCATCATCATCATCATCATCATCATCATCATCATCATCATCATCATCATCATCATCATCATCATCATCATCATCATCATCATCATCATCATCATCATCATCATCATCATCATCATCATCATCATCATCATCATCATCATCATCATCATCATCATCATCATCATCATCATCATCATCATCATCATCATCA
>OU343160.1:190867762-190870262 GCA_910595825.1 Philhelius pedissequus
TCATCATCATCATCATCATCATCATCATCATCATCATCATCATCATCATCATCATCATCATCATCATCATCATCCTCATCATCATCATCATCATCATCATCATCATCATCATCATCATCATCATCATCATCATCATCATCATCATCATCATCATCATCATCATCATCATCATCATCATCATCATCATCATCACTCATCATCATCATCATCATCATCATCATCAGCATCATCATCATCATCATCATCATCATCATCATCATCATCATCATCATCATCATCATCATCATCATCATCATCATCATCATCATCATCATCATCATCATCATCATCATCATCATCATCATCATCATCATCATCATCATCATCATCATCATCATCATCATCATCATCATCATCATCATCATCATCATCATCGATCATCATCATCATCATCATCATCATCATCATCATCATCATCATCATCATCATCATCATCATCATCATCATCATCATCCATCATCATCATCATCATCATCATCATCATCATCATCATCATCATCATCATCATCATCATCATCATCATCATCATCATCATCATCATCATCATCATCATCATCATCATCATCATCATCATCATCATCATCATCATCATCATCATCATCATCATCATCATCATCATCATCATCATCATCATCATCATCATCATCATCATCATCATCATCATCATCATCATCATCATCATCATCATCATCATCATCATCATCATCATCATCATCATCATCATCATCATCATCATCATCATCATCATCATCATCATCATCATCATCATCATCATCATCATCATCATCATCATCATCATCATCATCATCATCATCATCATCATCATCATCATCATCATCATCATCATCATCATCATCATCATCATCATCATCATCATCATCATCATCATCATCATCATCATCATCATCATCATCATCATCATCATCATCACATCATCATCATCATCATCATCATCATCATCATCATCATCATCATCATCATCATCATCATCATCATCATCATCATCATCATCATCATCATCATCATCATCATCATCATCATCATCATCATCATCATCATCATCATCATCATCATCATCATCATCATCATCATCATCATCATCATCATCATCATCATCATCATCATCATCATCATCATCATCATCATCATCATCATCATCATCATCATCATCATCATCATCATCATCATCATCATCATCATCATCATCATCATCATCATCATCATCATCCATCATCATCATCATCATCATCATCATCATCATCATCATCATCATCATCATCATCATCATCATCATCATCATCATCATCATCATCATCATCATCATCATCATCATCATCATCATCATCATCATCATCATCATCATCATCATCATCATCATCATCATCATCATCATCATCATCATCATCATCATCATCATCATCATCATCATCATCATCATCATCATCATCATCATCATCATCATCATCATCATCATCATCATCATCATCATCATCATCATCATCATCATCATCATCATCATCATCATCATCATCATCATCATCATCATCATCATCATCATCATCATCATCATCATCATCATCATCATCATCATCATCATCATCATCATCATCATCATCATCATCATCATCATCATCATCATCATCATCATCATCATCATCATCATCATCATCATCATCATCATCATCATCATCATCATCATCATCATCATCATCATCATCATCATCATCATCATCATCATCATCATCATCATCATCATCATCATCATCATCATCATCATCATCATCATCATCATCATCATCATCATCATCATCATCATCATCATCATCATCATCATCATCATCATCATCATCATCATCATCATCATCATCATCATCATCATCATCATCATCATCATCATCATCATCATCATCATCATCATCATCATCATCATCATCATCATCATCATCATCATCATCATCATCATCATCATCATCATCATCATCATCATCATCATCATCATCATCATCATCATCATCATCATCATCATCATCATCATCATCATCATCATCATCATCATCATCATCATCATCATCATCATCATCATCATCATCATCATCATCATCATCATCATCATCATCATCATCATCATCATCATCATCATCATCATCATCATCATCATCATCATCATCATCATCATCATCATCATCATCATCATCATCATCATCATCATCATCATCATCATCATCATCATCATCATCATCATCATCATCATCATCATCATCATCATCATCATCATCATCATCATCATCATCATCATCATCATCATCATCATCATCATCATCATCATCATCATCATCATCATCATCATCATCATCATCATCATCATCATCATCATCATCATCATCATCATCATCATCATCATCATCATCATCATCATCATCATCATCATCATCATCATCATCATCATCATCATCATCATCAT
>OU343160.1:191614405-191890272 GCA_910595825.1 Philhelius pedissequus
TCTGTCAGTCTGTCAGTCTGTCAGTCTGTCAGTCTGTCAGTCTGTCAGTCTGTCAGTCTGTCAGTCTGTCAGTCTGTCAGTCTGTCAGTCTGTCAGTCTGTCAGTCTGTCAGTCTGTCAGTCTGTCAGTCTGTCAGTCTGTCAGTCTGTCAGTCTGTCAGTCTGTCAGTCTGTCAGTCTGTCAGTCTGTCAGTCTGTCAGTCTGTCAGTCTGTCAGTCTGTCAGTCTGTCAGTCTGTCAGTCTGTCAGTCTGTCAGTCTGTCAGTCTGTCAGTCTGTCAGTCTGTCAGTCTGTCAGTCTGTCAGTCTGTCAGTCTGTCAGTCTGTCAGTCTGTCAGTCTGTCAGTCTGTCAGTCTGTCAGTCTGTCAGTCTGTCAGTCTGTCAGTCTGTCAGTCTGTCAGTCTGTCAGTCTGTCAGTCTGTCAGTCTGTCAGTCTGTCAGTCTGTCAGTCTGTCAGTCTGTCAGTCTGTCAGTCTGTCAGTCTGTCAGTCTGTCAGTCTGTCAGTCTGTCAGTCTGTCAGTCTGTCAGTCTGTCAGTCTGTCAGTCTGTCAGTCTGTCAGTCTGTCAGTCTGTCAGTCTGTCAGTCTGTCAGTCTGTCAGTCTGTCAGTCTGTCAGTCTGTCAGTCTGTCAGTCTGTCAGTCTGTCAGTCTGTCAGTCTGTCAGTCTGTCAGTCTGTCAGTCTGTCAGTCTGTCAGTCTGTCAGTCTGTCAGTCTGTCAGTCTGTCAGTCTGTCAGTCTGTCAGTCTGTCAGTCTGTCAGTCTGTCAGTCTGTCAGTCTGTCAGTCTGTCAGTCTGTCAGTCTGTCAGTCTGTCAGTCTGTCAGTCTGTCAGTCTGTCAGTCTGTCAGTCTGTCAGTCTGTCAGTCTGTCAGTCTGTCAGTCTGTCAGTCTGTCAGTCTGTCAGTCTGTCAGTCTGTCAGTCTGTCAGTCTGTCAGTCTGTCAGTCTGTCAGTCTGTCAGTCTGTCAGTCTGTCAGTCTGTCAGTCTGTCAGTCTGTCAGTCTGTCAGTCTGTCAGTCTGTCAGTCTGTCAGTCTGTCAGTCTGTCAGTCTGTCAGTCTGTCAGTCTGTCAGTCTGTCAGTCTGTCAGTCTGTCAGTCTGTCAGTCTGTCAGTCTGTCAGTCTGTCAGTCTGTCAGTCTGTCAGTCTGTCAGTCTGTCAGTCTGTCAGTCTGTCAGTCTGTCAGTCTGTCAGTCTGTCAGTCTGTCAGTCTGTCAGTCTGTCAGTCTGTCAGTCTGTCAGTCTGTCAGTCTGTCAGTCTGTCAGTCTGTCAGTCTGTCAGTCTGTCAGTCTGTCAGTCTGTCAGTCTGTCAGTCTGTCAGTCTGTCAGTCTGTCAGTCTGTCAGTCTGTCAGTCTGTCAGTCTGTCAGTCTGTCAGTCTGTCAGTCTGTCAGTCTGTCAGTCTGTCAGTCTGTCAGTCTGTCAGTCTGTCAGTCTGTCAGTCTGTCAGTCTGTCAGTCTGTCAGTCTGTCAGTCTGTCAGTCTGTCAGTCTGTCAGTCTGTCAGTCTGTCAGTCTGTCAGTCTGTCAGTCTGTCAGTCTGTCAGTCTGTCAGTCTGTCAGTCTGTCAGTCTGTCAGTCTGTCAGTCTGTCAGTCTGTCAGTCTGTCAGTCTGTCAGTCTGTCAGTCTGTCAGTCTGTCAGTCTGTCAGTCTGTCAGTCTGTCAGTCTGTCAGTCTGTCAGTCTGTCAGTCTGTCAGTCTGTCAGTCTGTCAGTCTGTCAGTCTGTCAGTCTGTCAGTCTGTCAGTCTGTCAGTCTGTCAGTCTGTCAGTCTGTCAGTCTGTCAGTCTGTCAGTCTGTCAGTCTGTCAGTCTGTCAGTCTGTCAGTCTGTCAGTCTGTCAGTCTGTCAGTCTGTCAGTCTGTCAGTCTGTCAGTCTGTCAGTCTGTCAGTCTGTCAGTCTGTCAGTCTGTCAGTCTGTCAGTCTGTCAGTCTGTCAGTCTGTCAGTCTGTCAGTCTGTCAGTCTGTCAGTCTGTCAGTCTGTCAGTCTGTCAGTCTGTCAGTCTGTCAGTCTGTCAGTCTGTCAGTCTGTCAGTCTGTCAGTCTGTCAGTCTGTCAGTCTGTCAGTCTGTCAGTCTGTCAGTCTGTCAGTCTGTCAGTCTGTCAGTCTGTCAGTCTGTCAGTCTGTCAGTCTGTCAGTCTGTCAGTCTGTCAGTCTGTCAGTCTGTCAGTCTGTCAGTCTGTCAGTCTGTCAGTCTGTCAGTCTGTCAGTCTGTCAGTCTGTCAGTCTGTCAGTCTGTCAGTCTGTCAGTCTGTCAGTCTGTCAGTCTGTCAGTCTGTCAGTCTGTCAGTCTGTCAGTCTGTCAGTCTGTCAGTCTGTCAGTCTGTCAGTCTGTCAGTCTGTCAGTCTGTCAGTCTGTCAGTCTGTCAGTCTGTCAGTCTGTCAGTCTGTCAGTCTGTCAGTCTGTCAGTCTGTCAGTCTGTCAGTCTGTCAGTCTGTCAGTCTGTCAGTCTGTCAGTCTGTCAGTCTGTCAGTCTGTCAGTCTGTCAGTCTGTCAGTCTGTCAGTCTGTCAGTCTGTCAGTCTGTCAGTCTGTCAGTCTGTCAGTCTGTCAGTCTGTCAGTCTGTCAGTCTGTCAGTCTGTCAGTCTGTCAGTCTGTCAGTCTGTCAGTCTGTCAGTCTGTCAGTCTGTCAGTCTGTCAGTCTGTCA
Source organism: Philhelius pedissequus (assembly GCA_910595825.1). Classification (NCBI taxonomy): domain Eukaryota; kingdom Metazoa; phylum Arthropoda; class Insecta; order Diptera; family Syrphidae; genus Philhelius; species Philhelius pedissequus. The sequence continues at coordinate 191,617,053 of OU343160.1, forward strand.
GTCTGTCAGTCTGTCAGTCTGTCAGTCTGTCAGTCTGTCAGTCTGTCAGTCTGTCAGTCTGTCAGTCTGTCAGTCTGTCAGTCTGTCAGTCTGTCAGTCTGTCAGTCTGTCAGTCTGTCAGTCTGTCAGTCTGTCAGTCTGTCAGTCTGTCAGTCTGTCAGTCTGTCAGTCTGTCAGTCTGTCAGTCTGTCAGTCTGTCAGTCTGTCAGTCTGTCAGTCTGTCAGTCTGTCAGTCTGTCAGTCTGTCAGTCTGTCAGTCTGTCAGTCTGTCAGTCTGTCAGTCTGTCAGTCTGTCAGTCTGTCAGTCTGTCAGTCTGTCAGTCTGTCAGTCTGTCAGTCTGTCAGTCTGTCAGTCTGTCAGTCTGTCAGTCTGTCAGTCTGTCAGTCTGTCAGTCTGTCAGTCTGTCAGTCTGTCAGTCTGTCAGTCTGTCAGTCTGTCAGTCTGTCAGTCTGTCAGTCTGTCAGTCTGTCAGTCTGTCAGTCTGTCAGTCTGTCAGTCTGTCAGTCTGTCAGTCTGTCAGTCTGTCAGTCTGTCAGTCTGTCAGTCTGTCAGTCTGTCAGTCTGTCAGTCTGTCAGTCTGTCAGTCTGTCAGTCTGTCAGTCTGTCAGTCTGTCAGTCTGTCAGTCTGTCAGTCTGTCAGTCTGTCAGTCTGTCAGTCTGTCAGTCTGTCAGTCTGTCAGTCTGTCAGTCTGTCAGTCTGTCAGTCTGTCAGTCTGTCAGTCTGTCAGTCTGTCTGTCAGTCTGTCAGTCTGTCAGTCTGTCAGTCTGTCAGTCTGTCAGTCTGTCAGTCTGTCAGTCTGTCAGTCTGTCAGTCTGTCAGTCTGTCAGTCTGTCAGTCTGTCAGTCTGTCAGTCTGTCAGTCTGTCAGTCTGTCAGTCTGTCAGTCTGTCAGTCTGTCAGTCTGTCAGTCTGTCAGTCTGTCAGTCTGTCAGTCTGTCAGTCTGTCAGTCTGTCAGTCTGTCAGTCTGTCAGTCTGTCAGTCTGTCAGTCTGTCAGTCTGTCAGTCTGTCAGTCTGTCAGTCTGTCAGTCTGTCAGTCTGTCAGTCTGTCAGTCTGTCAGTCTGTCAGTCTGTCAGTCTGTCAGTCTGTCAGTCTGTCAGTCTGTCAGTCTGTCAGTCTGTCAGTCTGTCAGTCTGTCAGTCTGTCAGTCTGTCAGTCTGTCAGTCTGTCAGTCTGTCAGTCTGTCAGTCTGTCAGTCTGTCAGTCTGTCAGTCTGTCAGTCTGTCAGTCTGTCAGTCTGTCAGTCTGTCAGTCTGTCAGTCTGTCAGTCTGTCAGTCTGTCAGTCTGTCAGTCTGTCAGTCTGTCAGTCTGTCAGTCTGTCAGTCTGTCAGTCTGTCAGTCTGTCAGTCTGTCAGTCTGTCAGTCTGTCAGTCTGTCAGTCTGTCAGTCTGTCAGTCTGTCAGTCTGTCAGTCTGTCAGTCTGTCAGTCTGTCAGTCTGTCAGTCTGTCAGTCTGTCAGTCTGTCAGTCTGTCAGTCTGTCGGTCTGTCAGTCTGTCAGTCTGTCAGTCTGTCAGTCTATCAATCTGTCAGTCAGTCAGTCAGTCAGTCTGTCAGTCTGTCAGTCTGTCAGTCTGTCAGTCTGTCAGTCTGTCAGTCTGTCAGTCTGTCAGTCTGTCAGTCTGTCAGTCTGTCAGTCTGTCAGTCTGTCAGTCTGTCAGTCTGTCAGTCTGTCAGTCTGTCAGTCTGTCAGTCTGTCAGTCTGTCAGTCTGTCAGTCTGTCAGTCTGTCAGTCTGTCAGTCTGTCAGTCTGTCAGTCTGTCAGTCTGTCAGTCTGTCAGTCTGTCAGTCTGTCAGTCTGTCAGTCTGTCAGTCTGTCAGTCTGTCAGTCTGTCAGTCTGTCAGTCTGTCAGTCTGTCAGTCTGTCAGTCTGTCAGTCTGTCAGTCTGTCAGTCTGTCAGTCTGTCAGTCTGTCAGTCTGTCAGTCTGTCAGTCTGTCAGTCTGTCAGTCTGTCAGTCTGTCAGTCTGTCAGTCTGTCAGTCTGTCAGTCTGTCAGTCTGTCAGTCTGTCAGTCTGTCAGTCTGTCAGTCTGTCAGTCTGTCAGTCTGTCAGTCTGTCAGTCTGTCAGTCTGTCAGTCTGTCAGTCTGTCAGTCTGTCAGTCTGTCTGTCAGTCTGTCAGTCTGTCAGTCTGTCAGTCTGTCAGTCTGTCAGTCTGTCAGTCTGTCAGTCTGTCAGTCTGTCAGTCTGTCAGTCTGTCAGTCTGTCAGTCTGTCAGTCTGTCAGTCTGTCAGTCTGTCAGTCTGTCAGTCTGTCAGTCTGTCAGTCTGTCAGTCTGTCAGTCTGTCAGTCTGTCAGTCTGTCAGTCTGTCAGTCTGTCAGTCTGTCAGTCTGTCAGTCTGTCAGTCTGTCAGTCTGTCAGTCTGTCAGTCTCTCAGTCTGTCAGTCTGTCCTCGGAGGCTACGACAACAAGCAAAACTGTCGCATCTGGGGCTCGGAAAACCCAAGAGTTATTGTTGAAAAGCCTCTCCATCCTCAACGCGTGACTGTTTGGTGCGGTTTATGGTCCCGCGGGGTCATTGGACCTTACTTTTTCGAAAATGAGGCTGGAGCAACAGTTACGGTCAATGGATTGCGCTATCGAGAGATGATTAATGATTTTTTATGGCCTGAATTGGATGGTATTGATCTGGACAACGTTTACTTTCAACAAGACGGCGCTACGTGCCGCACAAGCAATGAAACCATCGATCTTTTACGGGAAAAGTTTCCGGACCGTGTTATCTCTCGAAGAGGTGATCACAATTGGCCACCGAGATCTTGTGATTTAACACCTTGCGACTTCTTCCTTTGAGGCCACGTGAAAGATAAGGTCTACGCCAACAGCCCAGCGTCGATTCAAGACCTCAAAGATGAAATTCGTGAGGCTATCGAGGACATAGGGCAGCCACTTTGCGATTTGGTTATGGAAAATTTCATGAAAAGGATATGGTCCTGTAAGCGTGGTCTTGGCGGCCATTTGGCTGATGTTTTGTTCCATTATTAACGGCATACCTTCCTCTTTATAATGAAATAAACATCCGATCATTTATCTCCAAAAATGCCATTTTTCTTCGAATATCAAAATAACACCTCTTATTGGAAAACCAACAACTGAATTTTAACTTGCGATAGGTATATGCATAAATGTAGGATATAAGTTTTGCATTTGCAAAAAAATCGAACTCGAAATTTTCATTTTAATCAAACTTGACATAAGGATGATAGAGAACACATAAGAAGTGCGCCTCGCAATTCCGTCTGTCTGTCTATCCTCGAGTTTACAGCCTAAATGGTTGAATGGATTTGCTTCAAACTTGGTAGGTATACAAATTGTTTTTTTCGGTAGGTAATATGCCCAAACATCTTTTTATTTTTTTAAGACGAAAAATAACGGTACCCTCCATACATTTCTTTGGAAAAAAGATAAATCTTATTTCTCTCAAAAAACGGCTCCAACAATTTTTACAAAAAAAAATGAGTTCATTAATTAAGGGAAATCGTACTTTTTGATAATTTGTTTTTGCATTGTTATTTTTTGTAGAGGTATAGGTTTAAAGTATTCAAGATTATGTAATCTTAAATACTTAAAAAAACTATTTTCCTACAACTAAAAACAACGGTTCCTTCCACACAAATGTTAAAAAAAGCCTTTAAGAAAAAAAGGATTTCTAAAAACGACTCAAAGAATTTGATAAAAAAAAGTGTGTGTTTTCTTATTAAATGCATTTTCTATGTACAATTTTAATAAGATTTTTAAGAAATATATAAATACATATACATATATAGTTACAATAGATCAATAGATAATGAATTCTGTAATTTTATAGGAAAACTAGAAGTCAATGAACCTTATGAAATTAATTAATCCATACCATAGCTAACGTATGTGAATATTTGGGGTACAAATGTAACTAACATAGCAAATGATAAAATTGTGGGGGAAAATATTATAATAAAAATAAAAAAAATAAAAGAACAAGAAAGAAACGATATATCAAAAACAATAGCTTAGGATTAAAAGAACAAAATGAAAATATATCAACAAAAGCAGCTGGAAAATTTTAAACTACATTTAAAAAGAAATCTTTGACCATCGAACTATCCAATTCAAAGAGCCATTTCTCAACCGTTTTCAAAAACCAATGAAGATAATTTTGTCTTCTTATATCAAATAGTATTTATTAAAGAGGTAAGGTGCTGATGCAGTAAAAAAAATTGAAAAATGGGTTTTATTACATTTTGGGACGTTCACCTTGATCTGAGGTTACCCTTAAACAATTTGTTTTTGAATTTCATGACTGTATCCGCAGTTTTTTCGCATGAAAAAAACTTTGAGAACTTTAACTACATATAACTGTTTTAACGACAGAATTAAACGGCTTTGAAATAAGGCCAACTACTTGTTAGTCTAGTTTTCTTACATACAATTCGGACAATATGCTTCTGCGCTGCAATAATTGGGTTTAGCGTGTTGTGGTAAGCACCGCTCCAACTTGTTATACAATACTGAAGTTTTGAATCAACTAGAACAAAGTATATTTTTGTCAAAAGGTTTTTTGAGCATGTACGTCTTAATAGAGACATTTTGCGTGTCAAAGACATCATATATTTTTTAAGATTTTCAGTATGCAACTTCCAGTTTAAGTTTTGATCCCTAAATGCTTCTAAGTATATATATAGTTATTAACAAACTCAATTTTAAAACAAGTGTTTGAACAACGGAGTGTCTTGTAAAAATCTGGGTCTACCGCAGGTGTGAGTACCAAGCGTAAGTGTGTTACATGTCGCGGAATGAAACAGGACATTACAGTCAATAAAATGTGATGTTTCTTTTAGATTGCAGGACATAACTTTTGTTTCTTCATTCATTATGAGTTCGTGTCTGGCAAACCGTTGTCTTAAAACATAAGGTCAAAGCCATGTTATTAGCGAATGCAGTTATACTATTTTTAAAAGATTGTTTAAATATAGAATTAGCATACACTAAGAATAGTCAGATTTTAAAGGTTTGTCCAAAAGTAACTTAGGATTGATAATGTCAAATGCTTTAGTCATGTCAATAAACATCGCTAAAACACATTTATTTATATTAAAGCCTTCACTCACCTCACTACAAAACTATAATATTGCATCCACAGTGCATTTACCTTCACGAAATCCAAATTGAACACCACCTGCACCATAGAGAAAATATACTACAGTAGCAGTATTCAGTATACTTTCTCTATGCCTGGACTATAAGAATTATTACAATTTCCATATATTTGATAACAAGGTACATACATTTTAATCTGGAAGTTCAATGCCGTACAAACCAAATCTCTGTTGAAAAAATAAAATCCGCTTCTAAATTTAAGGCTTCAAAGTGAGATGAAAAAGAATCAAAATTTTTACTCATACTACGAATGTTTTGATGAATTAAGAGGTGACAAGTTTTCAATACTACTAACATTATAATTCTTTTCCATTAAGAATTTAGTACACATTATTTTAAATCAAGTTATAATATACTTAAGTCATCATAGCGCAAATCACTCTGAGAACACTATCTCCTTAACTTTTGCGCAAAAAAATTATATTGTTTCTCATCCATAAAAATTATATTTTTTTCATCTTCACCTTTTTAGCCACATTATAGAGTTGGCGTGTATGAGAGGCCATGCTGTTGTTAATGTAGGCAAATATTTTTGAATAAATCTGAATACTCAAATTTAAAAAAAAAATTGGTTTTTCGATTTTTAATAGAATACATAAATTTTTGTTTTTTGAACAATCGATTTTTCAAAAAACCAGTCACTGAATTTTTTGTTGAAATTAAAATTTTATATGTATGGTGAAAATTAATTTGCTTTTCAATTTTTTTTCTAAAAATGTTTTTAAAATTTTATACATTTAAAATTATTCTTTTAAAAAACCTCTCCAACGATTTTAGATTTTTTTTGATATATTCATATATGTCTATTAATTTTTAACTTAAAAAAATCTCTAATCAGTTTCATATAAATAAAGATATAGTGGCTGGGATACCACAAGGAAGTGCCTTTGGTCCAATATTGTACCTATTATTTACACGTGATATACCTCAAACAGGAGACACTACCGTAGCCACGTTTGCTGACGACACTGCAATACTAGCAGTGGGCCAAACGATAAAAGATGCTACGACTAGATTACAAAAAGCTCTGAATAATGTCAGTGAATGGATAAAAACATGGCGGATATTGCTTAACGAAGTAAAATCAGTCCATGTTGATTTTACGTATACAAAAGCTGCGTTTTATTATCTACGGGTCTGGGTCTGGGTTATGTTTTAACACGAATTACAAAAACAACACGAGATCCAGGTTTCTATCGGGTTTTCTATCTGGGTTTGCAAATATTATTATTAAATGCGGCAAACAGAGTGTACATGTAAATACATAACCCAGATGGTTTTATTTTCACGGGGTGAACCATATGGGTTATTGGCGATAGTAAAACACGGCTAAAAATTAATAGATTACCGGTATTTGTTAATACGGTTCAAGTTCCGTTGTCTACAATTCCCATATCTCGCATATGCTGATATACCTATAGTGAATCACTACTACCTGCAATGTTGCGTTAGAAAATCATTGTGTAGGTTTTAAATACAAAGGCCCAGCTGTCCCTAATTTCTTAATATACACATCAACACAATAAAATGTGGTTTAAATGTCAAGAAAAAAATCTTTTTTTTAATTTGATACTTTGTATCTTTAAAATTTTGTACATATAAAATATTCTTTTAAAAAACCTCTCCAACGATTTTTGATTTTTTTTGATATATTTAAATATGTCTATTAATTTTTAACTTAAAAAAAAATCTCTAATCAGTTTCATATAAATAAAGATATAGTGGCTGGGGTACTACAAGGAAGTGTCTTAGGTCCAATATTGTACCTATTATTTACACGTGATATACCTCAAACAGAAGACACTATCATAGCCACGTTTGCTGATGATACTGCAATACATGCAGTGGGCCAAACGATAAATGATGCTACGACTAGATTACAAAAAGCTCTGAATAATGTTAGTGAATAGACAAAAACATGGCGGATATCGCTTAACGGAGTAAAATCAGTCCATGTAGATTTTACGTATAAAAAATTAATAGATTACCGGTATTTGTTAATACGGTTTAAGTTCCGTTTGCTAAAGAAGCAAAATATCTCGGAATGACTCTAGACGCGAAACTAAAATGGAAACCGCATGTTAAAAAGGTTGCTCGGGAACACTCTAAGCTCGGTATCGAAAACAAGCTAATTCTGTACAGACAGGTGCTTAAGTCGTCTGGCCTATACAGAGTATACAGGAGTATACAACTCTGGGGATGTGCGAGTTACGTATGATGTAGCCACTGCAACATCAACACATCGCGGTCGACAACCTGTAATAGAACCAAATACAACAACAGTACAAATGGGTAAACAACAACATACAATCGAAACAAATGCAACATCAGCAAATTTGGGTCAACAACCCATAATTGAATCAAGTGCAAGGTCAGCCATAAAGAAATAAAAAAGCAAGACATTGCAACGCAGCGAGGCCCATTGATACGTATACTACCCGGATAGTCGCAGCGACGCACGCTTGGACGGCGGACTATCTTGGTGTTTATTTTTTTTGAATTGTTATTTTATAATTAAATTCAATAAAGCGTAAGAGGCCTGTGGCCCAATTTAAATAAGAAAATAAAATAATTTTTTTATTTCATTGGCGGCCACGTTAAATATCAGTGGCGCAGTCGGTTGTCCTCTATGATAAAAATTAGAGGATAGTGAAACGATACGATATATAAAAATCTCAGTGTTTTGTTTTAGAAAGAAACTGTTCAATAAAAAACAAATACCACGGATTATCCAAGTGAAAATTGTGATTATAATAAAGTGACTGTAAGAATCTAATAATCGCATCCAAAAAACAAAAACCGCGGATTGTCAAAGTGAAAACTGTGATTATAATAAAGTGACTTTAAGAATCTAATAATTGCATTCAAAAACAAAAACAAAAATGGCTTAACCCACAATAGAACAATGCTTGATAACACTGACTGAAATTGTAAGCAGTCAGAATACAGTGCAAAACATAAGAGTTACAATAGAAAAACGGCTAAAATATATAGAAACATTTACGGGAAAACAAGGTACTTTACCTTCTTTCATCGCGACGGTAGATCAAATTCTAGAAGAATTTGGAGCGCTAAACCATAACGAAGTGCTTGCTGTAGTATACAACGAAAAAATTGGAGGAATTGCAAAAAACTTTTTGGCGATTGAAGCACCAGCATCGTGGGAGGAATGCAAACAAGAACTTAAAATACATTTCCGGCCGACAAAAGACGAAGCAACAATCTTGAAAAACATCAATAATATAAAGGTATATAGTATAAGCCAGTTACTAGATAAAGTCCAAAATATTATTAATTACATAACAGAATGTGCAACGTTCAATCAAAATGGTTTAGAAATAGCTAATTGTTTAAATAGTGCATTAACTCTTAAAATAAAAGATGTAACAGCAGGAGCACAATAATGCATCAGGCCAAGCTAGAAATAATTGGTATAATAACAATCCCCAAAACTTTCGAAACTCAGGTCAACACAGATCAAGGCAGGCAAGAATAGAACCCATGGAAGTAGATTATTTAAGTAAGAGGGAAGAAACTAACCAAATAGAGAATCACGAGTTTTTTATCAACTAGCCTCGGACAAAAAAAAATATGCATACAGTTAACTTTCCAAGATATAGATTATATTGCTTTAATTGATACAGGATCTACCATTAGCCTTTTCAACTCAACTAGAGTTCCCTCAAATCTTTACGAATACATAAATGATACACCAATTCAAATAAATACTATTCATGGTACTGTTAACGAAACAGCACAAGTAAAAACAAAATGTCCAAAGCAATTCGATCAACCTTGGAATGAAAGAATGAAATGGACAAAGGTAGCATTAGATAAACCTTATGATTTCCTTATAGGAATGGATTGGATAAGGAATAATGCAAAAACTATTGATTTAAAAAGTGAAGAAATTATTTTAATGAATGACAGACATCTTCCATTCTTAACCATATTAGTTGATGAAGTTAATGTGTTGCAAATAAGCGAAACTTGCAACATTCAAACAAATCATCTCAATGATTTAGAACAAAAATCGGCATAAAAAAAACTTTTAAATAGATATAAAAAATTGATTTTCAAAGAAGGAGATCAATTAACGAACACTAGAACAGTAGTTCATGAAATAAAAACTATTACAGACCAGCTAATTAACTCTAAATTATATAGGTATCCACCAAAACACGAAGCCGAAGTACGTAGGCAAATGTTAGAAATGGAGAGACAAGGAATCATTCGAAAGAGTAACAGTCGTTATAGCTCACCAATAATTATTATTCCGAAAAAACTTGATAGTACAGGAATACAAAAGTATAGGATAGTAGTAGATTACAGAAAGTTGAACCTGAATTTCTTGGTCATATTTTGACTAAGGAAGGGATTAAACCAAATCCAAACAAAGTAAAAGAAATTGATAATTTAAAGACACCAGAAACAGAGAAACAACTTAAAGGTTTCCTAAGGATGACAGGGTAATATAGGAAATTCGTCAGGGATTATGCTAAGATTGCTTACCCAATGATTAAATATTTAAAGAAGGCGAAACAATTAATATTAAAGACCCTCAATATATTTCTGCATTTGAAAACCTTAAAGACTTAATAACTTCACACCCAATTTTAAAATATCCAGAATATGACAAACCCTTTGAAGTGACAACAGACGCAAGCAATTATGCCATTGGCGCGGTCAAAAGTACAGTTTAACAGATAAGGAGTTCCTGGCAATTGTCTACTCAGTCAACTATTTTCGACCATATTTATATGGAAGTCATTTTAAAATTATAACTGATCATATTCCAATAAAATATCTAAATAGTAAATATAAAGGAAAAGAATTTTCTCAACGAAACCAAAGATGGCTTTTGAAACTTCAGGAGTATAATTTTGTAATCGAATATTTGAAGCGGAAGGAGAACAAAGTTGCAGATTTCCGAAGTAGGTTAGAAGTAGGTTGTGAAGAAATATAAAACGCAATTAATTCTAACTTGTAGTATAATAACAAACGAAATAGAAATATTGCATGAACGTAGAATTATATAAATTATAAAAAATACACTTCAAAATTTATTTAATTTGTGACCTTTAGTCCAAAATGCGTTTCGCCCAGGTACTACAGCTGGGCTCATCAGTTAGATGCTGTAGTACCTTTCTAAGACGCATTATTTTTTTATCGATGTTTACCGACTTTAATAAAACTTACAGCGATTACTCACTGTAAATTATATTTTTCTAGGGGAATTTGGTTAGATTCATGCACCTAGAATTATGTTTTGCCCGTGGTCTGGCCAGTGAATTAATTGAAGAAAACGCAAACAATATGTTTATATTATTTTTGTTTTTGTTTTAGTGGACTGTGTGCATTTAAAGCCAATTGAATGAATTTGTGACCTTTAGTCCAAAATGTGTTTCGCCCAGGTACTACAGCTGGGCTCATCAGTTAGATGCTGTAGTACCTTTCTAAGACGCATTATTTTTTGATCGATGTTTACCGACTTTAATAAAACTTACAGCGATTACTCACTGTAAATTATATTTTTCTAGGGGAATTTGGTTAGATTCATGCACCTAGAATTATGTTTTGCCCGTGGTCTGGCCAGTGAATTAATTGAAGAAAACGCAAACAATATGTTTATATTATTTTTGTTTTTGTTTAAGTGGACTGTGTGCATTTAAAGCCAATTGAATGAATTTGTGACCTTTAGTCCAAAATGCGTTTCGCCCAGGTACTACAGGTGGGCTCATCAGTTAGATGCTGTAGTACCTTTCTAAGACGCATTATTTTTTTATCGATGTTTACCGACTTTAATAAAACTTACAGCGATTACTCACTGTAAATTATATTTTTCTAGGGGAATTTGGTTAGATTCATGCACCTAGAATTATGCATATTAAACAAAAATAATATAAACATATTGTTTGCATTTTCTTCAATTAATTCACTGGCCAGACCACGGGCAAAACATAATTCTAGGTGCATGAATCTAACCAAATTCCCCTAGAAAAATATAATTTACAGTGAGTAATCGCTGTAAGTTTTATTAAAGTCGGATCATTCAATGATCTGGAAAGGTAAGTAATTGGTCTATCATCCTGCGAGAGAATTGCACCGATAGCATAGTCCGATGCATCGGTGGTGAGGTGAAATTCTTTCGAAAAGTCTGGGTAGGAAAGCATAATTTCATTAGAAATTAGGATGTTCTCTATTTTTTAAAAGGATTCTAGAGCTTGTTGGTCTAAGTGGATTATTTTATTTTTTGATTGCGTTTTGGACACTCGTCCACCTTCCTCTCTCAGAAGTGATGTCAGGGGCTTTGCAATTTTCGCATAGTCGTTTACGAACCTACGATAATAGCCCGACATACCAAGAAATGATCGTAGATCTTTCAATGTTTTGGGTGGAGGAAAATTTGCTATTGTACGAACCTTCTCAGGATTTGTTTTGATTCCATCTTTTGAGACGACAAAGCCTAAAAATTCGACTTGGGTTTGGAAAAAATTTGATTTTTCCAGTTCGACCTTCATATTTGCAGCTTCCAGTATTTTGAAGACGAGTTCGACATCTCTGTAATGGTCTTCTTCGGATTTGCTGAAGATAATGATGACATCGATGTAAACGTAACATCGGACACCTATGTGCTCCCGTAATATGTCGTCGAGTGTTCGTTGAAATATGGATGGAGCATTTTTCAGGCCAAAAGGTAACCGAAGGAATTCAAATTTTCCGTTGTTTACGGAAAAAGCAGTTTTTTCGATATCGCATTCCCTTAAAGGAATTTGATGAAATCCGCTCTTAAGGTCAACTGTTGTAAACCATTTGTTGTTGCCTAGATTCGACAAAACTTCATTGATTTCAGGAATTGGATATTTTTCTGCTGTAGTTACAGAATTCAATTTCCTGTAGTCAATTACCTTTCTGTATTTTTTCTTTCCTTCAGAATCCAGGTTTTTGGAGACTATCCATACCGGTGAATTATACGCGGACCGCGATGGTCTAATAATCCCGTTCTTCAGAAGTTCGTTGAGTTGAGACTCGACTTCTCCTTTCAAAGCCATCGGGTATGGGTATGCCCTTGAATAAACTGGTTCGTTAGTTACAGTTCTAATTTCCCCTTTTACTCTAGAAGTGTAGGTGAGTTTTACATCGGGGTCGGCAAAAAGATTTGGGCATTTTTTAAAAATTTGAGTAAGTCGAAGGACTTGATCAGAAGTTAGATGAGAAATTTTAGCTGTTAATGAAGAATTAACTGCTTGAGAAATTTGTTGCTTTAGAGGTATCTTGATGTCGTTATTAATTACGAAAAAGTCATCCTTCGTATGTATGACAGCGTTCAATTCCTTTAAGCTGTCGTTCCCGAGAATGCCGTCAAAAGTTTTTAGGCCGGGAAGAATAAAGAACTTAATTTTCTGGATATTTGGACCGAAAATTTCCAAGTATGCGTGGTGGGTTATTTTAGTGTTACCGCTAATGGAATTCGCGAAAAAGATGGTCTCGTTAGATATGGGATTTCGAATGTAACATGATTGGATATAATTTTTATTTGATCCGGTATCAAGTAAAAATTTAAATGTTTTTCCGCTCTTCGCAGTGAACTCAAATTACGGCGGCGAAGAGCAGTTTAATCTAAAAAATGAACCTCCTCAGGCTGAGCTTGTTCTACTTGTTCATCCTCTTGTAAATTGGCGTAGTCATCTAAGCCATCGTCGTAGCCGTAATCCTCCGGAGGTGGGAGGTCCTCAAATTCTTCGTGAGGTTGTAATTCTCTGGATTCCTCGTTGCCGGGGACATCCTTTGAGGTAGTGTGGCAAAGTAGTTTGGGCGCTTGTTTGCGCTGGGGTTTTGATATCTAGGTCGGTTTTGGTAATTCAATTTTTGCGACCTGACTGACATGTCGACTGACATGGGTTGAGGTCTTGGTTGTGGTTTCGGTGGGAGATTTCTGGGATAATAGGGATTTTGGTTGAATGAATAATTGTTTTGGTTATGTTGAAATGGATAGGAATTTTTTTTGGAAAAGAACAAAGGATCGTTTCACTGGTTGATGTGTTTGGTAGTAAGGTCGGGGTTGAGGGTTATGATAGAGTTCGGGAATAAACCTATTTCCCAAAGGCGGTACATTATGTGAGGGGATTTGACGACGTGGTGGGAGCGGAGGAGGAGGTTCGAAGCTCGATCTCTTTAAAATAGTTTGATTATTCATGGCATAGTTTGTCCTAAAATTAACAATGTCTAGTTTGAGGCAGAGATGCAGTGCCTGAGGGAGATGGATTGGTTCCCTTATACTGAGAAGCCGCGGAAGATCTCCCTTTAGACCACGTATTAACGTGTCTAATGCCTTATCTCTGTACGAATAACGTGTCTAATGCCTTAGATCTGGCATGGTAGTAAGTGACTCAGCGCTTAACTCCATAGAGGCTAGTTTGTTTAAAATAAGGGAAAGATGTTGGTACACTTGCTGATAGAATCCGGGAATGGTTTGGTTTCCTTGAACAAAAACCATAATTTAGTACTCGAGAGTACCAAGGTCCCTTTTATCTGCATAGTGCAGCATTAGGCTGCATATTCTTGATATTTTAGCCCAATTTAGCGGGGTATTGTAGGACTCTAGGACTATGTCCGCTTGTCCAACTATTTTGTTTCGGACAACACTCAGGATGCCAAAATATTTGGGCGAACCACGGACAGGTTCGTAAATTTTCAGGATTCTGTCTACGCTCTTCTTCCAAGAGCTAAATTCACCTGGTTCCCCAGAGAATTGTCGTAGACTTTTCACTACGTCTGGTATTCTTTCTAACCCTTCTAGGTTCCTAGCTTCACCAACATCAATTGGTTGGTCTACACTGTCGGATTCTCCTGATGGAGTTCCCATTTGGGAGAAGGCATTAGCCACCACTTGGCTTATGTAATCGGTTAGATCCTGTGTTCCGTTAGTTATTCGTGGAGGTAGGGAAGGTGCTGGATTTAAGAGGGCTTGCTGAATATTTCCCTCTGTCTTACTCATTTTGATTACTAAGGTTAATAATTTGTTTCAACGGATGAAATTTTATAGTATTGAAATTTCAGGAAAGGGAAAGGTGGTAAATATTGGATTGAAAGGGTTGGTGAGTTCTAAGTTATCTTTAAATTTTATAAAAGGAATTTAAATATCTCTATAAACTTGGTATTGTTGAAATTATATCTTTAAATTTTAGAAAATAAATTTAAATATCTTTATAAACTTGGTGTTGTTGAAATTATTTTCCCTAACTTTAAATTTTAGAAAAGGAATTTTTTATAAACTTGGTATTGTTGAAATTATTTTGTTTCTCTTAATTTTACAATAAATGTTTAATAATTATGCTTACAATAAAATTATTCTCATGATGCACTGCTGTGCCGGTCGAGTATTGTTCCTTTTTTTTCCTGCAGGGATTTCCATTTCCGACGGTGATTCGGGTACTCTTCCTTTATTTCTGTTTCCTTGGTATCTGCTTTTCAACTTTAATTTTTAATTAAATTTTTTTTTCACTCCTTCAGTTTATTTAGTTTAATGACAATTTTTCTTTTTTTTATTTTGATTGCTTTTTTTAATTACAAATTAGACACACTTTCGTAGTCGCGCAGTTATTCTTTCTTTACTGTTTATCGCACACCTTTTTACAGTCGCGTTTCAATTATTATATTTACTACTATCGCTTAAAATACTTTTAACACAGTAGTGTCCCTGCTCGGGCGCCAATTATAAAAAATACACTTCAAAATTTATTAAAAAAATATTTTTATTTATTTACACAGAACGTCTTAACAGGTTGATAGATAACTTAGAACTAAACTTTTAACATAAAATATTTTATTAGCATGAAAATGTAAAAAAGCAAGATTGCATTTCCCACAGTTTTGCTCGTTGAATTCGCGTATGTATCCGGTGTCCACTGTGAGAACTCATGAACCCGGAAAGTAGCTGATGCAATGGGACGAATCGTGGGAAGTTGCGGGATACTTGATATTATTAATTTTGGAATGTTGCTGTTGTTAACTTATATCTTAATCCTCTGGAAGGAGTTGACAAAATAAAAGATGTTCTAATTAGAGTAACTAAGAAAGGAACAACAGGTATATATTCTAAAGTAGCAGATCATGACTATAATATAGTTCAACAAGTTATAATTCAATTACTCTCCATGAACGACAAAATAAAATTCATAAAATGTACTAAAAGAGCAGCCAAAATCAAAACCGAGGAGGAGGTTCATAAACAGATTTCTCTTTACCACACTAAAGAATCCATGCATAGTGGTATTAACGAAACATACTACACACTGAAAGATAACATTTTTTTTCCCAAACTTCAGGAACAAATACAGTTAGTAATTAACAATTGCAAAAAATGTCAAGAAATAAAATATGATAGAAATCCCATTAAACCAAAGTATAACATAACGGAAACCCCAAAACATAAAAATGAAATTATACATTAAGATATATTTCATATTCAGAAAAAAGCATTTTTAACGGTACTCGCCAAACTAACAAAATTTGCAGTAGGGTATGTAATAACCGATAGAAATTGGAGAAGTAAAAAAGCAATTCTTATTGAACATTTCTCGAAATTCGGTAAACCGAAACAAATAATATCAGATAACGAATTCAAAGCAGAACTTATTTTAGATTTTCTTAATAGAAGCAAGGTCGAAATACACTTCACGAAACCCAATAGTCACACAGGGAACGCGGATATTGAAAGATTGCACTCAACTATTTTAGAAAAATTAACAGGCATTGAAGAAAAAGATTTATCAATAGAAATGAAATTGCAACTAGTTCTAGATAATTATAACAACAGATATCATTCCACAATAAAAACAACACCTAAGATAGCTAAGGAAGAAATCGATGAATTAGTACTTAACTCACACTGCGTAGTGACCTCGATTGTCATTTTCAATCTACCTCAAGAACAACAACACCTGGTTTACGTCAACCTGTTGCCATGCTTGAAGATGCCCTAAGTGTTATCAATGCTATGAGTAGTGAATTAATCGAAACTCGTATTAGCATTGGCGAACTAGCGGACGACATCAAATCTGCTACATGTAAGATTGATGGGATAACCGGTCAATTTCAACCTTCTCCCATTGTGTACAACACTTCCTTGCTAGATGAAATGGACACAACTCTACATGAACGTTTTCCCCTACCTGTTATTTCTTTGGCACCTTCACCTTCAACAGTCGACCAATCTCCTTTATCAGTCTTTAATACTACACCTCTGCCTCCAGCTGTCAGTAAACAACTTCCTACTATAAGTCAACAACCTCCTACTTTAAATGCAGAGTCTCCAATCATAGAACCAACACTCATCGAAAAATTTGGAACCACATGGAACTTACCAGACTGGACTAATAGATTAAGGAAACTCAATTCAGCCAATAATAGCTACTTCTGTCTGAGTAACACACCTAAATTTGCCGATGAAAGCTGGGTTCAATCTTTTTTTAAACGCACTTTCTCCATCGCTGTAACTGAATGTTGCCGGACGTCTTTCAGAAGTTTTAAAATCCAGTTTCCATCTAAGTATGACTGGTTGTTTCATCACCCTAACGGATCTTTCCGAATTAATAAGATGAAGATGTCTAAATGGAATAGCAGTTTATCTACAATAAGGAATACTAATCATAACCCCATAAATTATTCCAAAATCCCCTATCCAGATCTCCCTAAGAAGCAAAATAAACAAAATAAATCCCATACTTCTGATCCCAACTGGACTACAAAGGCGGGTATCTTTCCAAACTTTTCTCGAACTATCACTAACATTAACAATTTTAAAACTAATTCTCTTTCTTTGAAGCGCAAATCCCCACAGTTTTCACTGAATCCTCCTGCGAAACGGATGTTTTTAAGCTATGGCCGCACAACCCTTCCTAAAACTTCCTCTGATAATCCTTCTCAACGTAAACGTGTGTCTTTCAATCTCGCATCCCAACCCCATCCTCTAGCAAAAGCCTCTTTTCCAAAAAACACTCCAATCATAGTCAAATACCCGAACTTCATCCACTCTCATACTATAAATCCTTCAAATACTAACACCTCAGATTCTGCCACATCTCAAAGAATATCAAATGTCACTCCAAAATCGTTACCTTCCCCAATGTTCGACCCAATGACTCCCCCTGCTGTGAAACTTACCAATAGATTAACTGACCCCTCGCCCACAAACACTGAACTCGATGGGCTTTATGTAATGGCCAGACTTCGAGATCAAAAACTTTTCGACAATGTTCGTTTGTACCTTGCCTACCTACATGACAAATCTGAATCGGTTTGCATTGACGGCAAAACAAAAACAAATGTCATTGTTCAAATACAAAAAGAAGGACTCCCGACTGACCCCGTTGCCCTGAAAAAGATTTACACGCGTTTTCATGAAAACTACAACATTTCTCCGACAACAGTTAATAAAGACCTTAAAACTTACGCCTCTCACATCAGCTCCAAACGTACGTCGTACCTTCAAAGTACACGCACAAACTTTAAAAACTACTTTCGCTCCTAACTCGAACCCAGCCATATATGTCACTCCTAATGTCCCATCCAAAACAATGCCTTGCACCTTCCCAGCTGGCCAAATCCTCCCTCTTACCTTCTACTATCAAAACGTTCGAGGTCTTCGTTCAAAAACTCATACTGTTTTACAACAATCCTACGCTCTATCCTTTGATATCTACGCCCTGACGGAAACAAATCTGGTCTCTAGTATAAACAACCAAGAACTGTTTCCTTCTTCTTTTAACGTTTATCGCGACGATGAACTTAACGGATCTTCTGACGAATGCCCATGTCGAGGTGTCCTACTAGCTATTAAAAACACACTAGACTCATCCCTCATTGCAGTCTCTTCTTCCCCTAATCTCGACTATGTCTCAATTAAGATAAGACTAGCCCGTAAGTCGCTTTATGTGATATGTTGCTATATTTTGCCGTCGCAGCCTATTGAATCTTATAAGCTCGCCATTGAAATGGTTGACCACATAATTGCTTTATGTGACCCCAACGATGACATCCTTCTTTTCGGCGACTTTAACCTTCCCCATCTTAAATGGACTTCATCTGAAGATCAATCTTATTATATTGCTTCAAATCCCACTTCTGCAAAGGAATGCCTTTTTATAGATCGCCTAGCAGATTCTAGCCTCTGTCAGGTTAGTGGTATACTAAACTATATGGACAGGCAACTAGATCTTATTTTCACAACCGATCCCATTAAGTCTTCAGTATCACTCTCACCTCTATCCTTATCTACTATCGACAATTATCATCCTCCCCTAATTCTCTCATTCTATTATGATTGTCCACTACCAACTAATCTCCCTACAAATCAGTACTCCTTTGATTTTCATAAGGCAAATTTCCGTCATATTAATGAATATCTCAACAGAACTTCCTTTAATTTCGATAGCCTTATCATGAAAGATGCCACAGAAAAATTTTACAGGGATATATTTAATTCTTTTTCTCTCCATGTACCCTTTAGTCGCCAAAAGACATCGGCTGCCTCCCCACCTTGGTATAACCGCAAGCTTCGCTCTTTGCGTAACAAGAGAAACAAGTTGTGGGCAATTTTCCTTCGTACCCGATCGCCCCCTGATTATTCTAACTATTTTGGTTCTTATCTTCACTTTTGCGAGCTATACAACACCCTTTACCAACGCTATTTAATAGAAACACAAAGCAACCTTAAAAATGATCCTAAATCGTTCTTTCAGTTCGTCAATTTTAAAAGAAAATCCGATGGTTACCCTTCCTCTCTTTCCTACAATACCGAAACTTCGAATAATCCGCAAGATATTGCCAATTTTTTTGCCACGTTTTTCAAGCAATCTTTCACCGACGATTCCTTCATACCTGATTCAGATTATTTCGATTATTTGCCAAATTTCGCACTAGGTCCTTTTCTTCCTCCTACCGTCGACCCATATATCATCGAAAATAAGTTGAATCAACTTAACGATGAATATCTTCCTGGCCCTGATTGCCTCCCCGCAATATTCCTAAAAAATGTTCTTCAGCTCTCTCTTTTCCGCTCTCCAAATTGTTCAGCCTATCATTATCTCAAGGAGAATTTCCTCAGGTATGGAAAACTTCTTTCATAACCCCAATATACAAAAAGGGTACTAAGAACGATATTAAAAACTATCGTCCCATTGCCAAACTTTCACATATCCCTAAAATATTTGAAAGTATTTTGTACGAAATTTTAAGTTTCCGTTGTAAGTCGCTAATTTCCCCTAGACAACACGGCTTTCTCAAATGTAGGTCTACAACAACTAATCTAGTTGAATTTGTATCGTATACAGTCTCAGCTCTAGAAAGCGGAAGGGAAGTAGATGTTATCTCTACTGACTTTAGTAAGGCTTTTGACAAAATTTCACATAGACTTATACTTTTCAAATTGTCCACCCTCGGCTTTGAACCTATTTTCTTAAAATGGATTTCTTCTTATCTGGAAAACCGGTATTACAGTGTTCGTTTCAGATCTGCCTTCTCCAATTCATTCTTAGCTACCTCCGGGGTCCCCCAAGGAAGTCACTTAGGACCTCTCCTTTTTATTCTTACAATTAACGATATTGAATTGGTCATTAAACATTCCCATATCTTATTATACGCTGACGATACCAAGTTTTTTAAGACAATTTCTTCCTCACACGACTCTTCCCTTATTCAACTAGATCTCGACAGTTTCTCAGTCTGGTGTATCAAAAACTGCTTAGAGCTTAATATTGCTAAGTGTCAATCTATCACTTTTTCACGCAAACGTATAAAATCTTGTCCCAGGAGCTACTTTCTTTACAATCAACCCTTAGCCATAGTTGAATCGATTCGAGACCTCGGCATACTATGTGACCGAGAGCTCAATTTCATAACACACATCGATAATATTATCTCTAAAGCCAATTCAACGCTTGGTTTTGTGAAACGATGGTCCAAAGAATTCTCCGACCCCTACGTCACCAGATCACTCTACATAACCTTTGTCCGCCCGTTACTTGAATACGCCTGTCAATTATGGTCCCCATATCAAAAAATTCATATTTCTAGAATCGAGAGCATTCAACGCCGTTTTTTTAAGATTCGCCCTTCGTGGCCTGCCTTGGAATAATTCCTTGATTCTGCCCCCCTATCAAAATCGCCTCCAACTAATTAACCTCAATACCCTGCAAGAGCGAAGAGAAATAACAGAAATCCTCTTTATTCATCGACTTCTCTCGGGTTCCGTTGACTCTGAAACCCTCTACAACTCTATCTTTTTCAACACTAACCCCCGTAACCTAAGAAACCCTCGCCTCTTCTACCTGCCTACTCATCGTACCTGTTATGGCTTCAATGAACCTATTACCCGAATGCTGCGAAGGGTTGATTTGAACGAAAACTGTTTCGACTTCAATCTCAGCACTCCCAGCCTTAAAATCCTCCTGTTAAATCGTCCGCCCAATTCAACCCAATCATAGCCCTAAGTTTCATAGTTTTAAGTTAGGTTAAGTTATGAAGCTTGTATTAAGCCAAATAAATGGGGGTATTGCCCCCACCAAAATTAAATTAATGAAAGAATCCAACAAATGAAAGTTAAAAAAATTAACAAACTTAATGAAAAACGCGAAACTTATTCAGAAGAAAGGGAAGTAGGACCAATCAAAAATTACAAAAATGTTCAACATAAAGAACAACCTAGATATAAAATTAAAAATCTCAATAACATACACATTAGCAATGTTAAAAGACCTTATAAATTTTCAGGTAATAATGCTGCTAATACTATTAATAACACAGACAACACATGGGATATTTCAAAGAACACTAATTAATGAACAAACAGGTTATTTAAAAATTAAAATTAAAGATTTAGAAATTACTAATCAAACAAATACAATTTTACATATTATAAATCCAGAAGAAATTCTTAACACAATCACACTCATACAAACTAACATTAAACACTTACAGATCGAAAACAAAAATATGATATTTAAAGAAATAGAAACACTTATAGCTAAAACTAGGTCAATTACACCTAAGGAACAAAGTAGATTTAGAAGAGGTTTAGTAAACATAGTTGGAAACGTAGAAAGATGGCTCTTCGGAACAATGGACAATAAAGATAGGGAAGAAATTTGGAATTATTTAAATATAGCAGAAGAAAACGGTCATAACGCAATTAATGCAGTAAATGAACAAATTAAAATAAACAATTATTTCAATGAATCGATAGAAACATTAAAAACAATAATTTTAGATGATAGGGAAAAATACTTATTAATTATAATAAAATAAAAAATTCTATTTCAAAAATTGTACAAAATCAATTATTTTTAGATCAAATAACCAAATTAAGGTTCATTGAAAACAAAATAAATCAAATTCAAGATAACGTTGTGTCAGCAAAATATAATATAATACACCCCAGTATATTAACCATAGAAGAACTAAATGAATATGAAATTGATTTGCATAAACTTAAATTAATTAAAATGGGTATACTAGAATACAAAAACAAATTTCTCATAATTGCCATTAAAATTCCAAGAAATTATGTAACAGTAGAACAAAAGTTAATTTTACCTTTACCGAATGATAAACATTTTGAAATTGATTACGAAAACGAATATATTATAGAAATAAATAATAAACCATTTGTATACCAAGATGATGTAACTGTGCAACAATTAAAACCAAGCAAACATTGTATCCTAACTAAAGATTGTAAATTAAGACATAAAAATAAAACCCAAATTCAAATAATAGATGATGAAACTGTAATTGTAAAAAATGCACACAAAGAAGAATTAAAACATAATTGTGATGTCAGAAAAATTGTATTAAATAACAATTACCTTATTAATTTTTTTAATTGTCAAATATATTTGTTAAAAGAAATTTTTTATAATAGCCAAACAATTGTTCAAGAAAAATATTTTTACCCCGAAAATAATTTCAATACTTCTTTTCAAAAAACAATCACTTTTGATGATATAATTTTAAAAAGTTTTGAAAACATAAAAGAAATTAAGGAATTAAAATTTCATAAAAATTTATCATATGTAATAAACTTTAGTATGATTATAATAATTAGCTGCTCATCAATGGGCATAACCATTTTTTGTAGTAAACTTTATAATAAGGCATACAATGAGAATTTTTATTTAAACCGAGGAGGAGTTAAGTATGATGCAGCCACTGCAACATCAACACATTGCGGTCGACAACCTGTAATCGAACCAAATACAACAACAGTACAAATGGGTAAACAACAACATACAATCGAAACAAATGCCACATCAGCACATTTGGGTCAACAACCCATAATTGAATCAAATGCAAGGTCAGCAATAAAGAAATATAAAAGCAAAGACATTGCAACGCAGCGAGGCCAATAATACGTATACTACCTGGATAGTTGCAGCGACGCTTGGACGGCGGACTATCTTGGTGTTTAGTTTTTTTTTTTAATTGTTATTTTATAATTAAATTCAATAAAGCGTAAGAGGCCTGTGGCCCAATTTAAATAAGAAAATAAAATAATTTTTTTATTTCATTGGCAGTCACGTAAAATATCAATTGAGCTAGGTTCTAATTTAAATACCTTACAAACATTTGAAAATAAACTCCTAAGATCGTTTGTAAGCTCACCTTGGTACATTAGAAACGAAGATCTCCACAGAGATCTTAGATTCCCACGGTTCGCGAAAAAAAAATTGCACGAAATCATAGAAAACGGCTATTACAACACTGTAATAGTACTATAATCGAAATTATCGATGAGACGAATTTAGTACGCCGCCTGCGAAAGACTAAGCCCTCCGATCTGGTGCACTAAACGAGAATCCGCTTTAAAATCGCGGTATAAGCAGGAACTATCACCGGATAGTTACCTGCAACACGTTCATGCAATCGGGAGGAGGAGATGTTTTTAGTGCAGTAAGAATCTCACACTCCTATGAGCACGCGTTTTTCGGCCCTCTATGTCTTTTGAAGGTTTTGCACCTACCCACGGGGAAAAAAAAGTTTCGTATAAAAATTGATATTTTTTTTTTCAAATTGAAAAAACATTTTCTTACAAATTTGTATATGCAATATTATTAATATCTACTTTTAAAGAGCACTTGTTTACAAAAAATAATTGTAGTCGTCGAATAATGAAGGGTCGAAAATATTAAAAGCAGTTCTATGGGAAGTAGGTACCTTATCTACCTACTTACCGTTAATTAGAACGTTATTGGCAAAGGAAATTTTTTAGCGGTTTTGTGAAATTTTTGTATGGCAGGTCCCGTTTTTTAATGTTTAAAGAAAAATGAAAAGAACCTGCCGGTATAGGTATTATATCCACATTTTTTCTAGTCTTCGCTTTCATCATCGTAATGTCAAGATTGATCAAAGTCTCAAGTGTCCTTTTTTACGAATTCAAAACTTGCAATGTACCTACCTACCTACATAATTTATATAATGTATATATATATAAATTGTATCTTTTTGAATAAGAGAAATATTAATATAGATAACTATGTAAGTACATAGATAATTACACGACTTATAATCTTATTTTTTAATTCATAATGCAAAAGGATAAATGACTACCTACCTACATAACCTACATAGCTATGTAATTAATACAGATGATATATTGCAACCTTGCCTACATTTCCCATATCTCGCATATGCTGATATACCTATAGTGAATCACTACTACCTGCAATGTTGCGTAAGAAAATCATTTTATATGTTTTAAATACAAAGGCCCAACTGTTCCTATTTTCTTTATATAAATATCAAAACAATAAAATGTGGTTTAAATGTCAAGAAAAAAATCATTTTTTTTTAATTTGATACTTATAAACTTTTCTTTTAAAAATTATTTTATTTCATTTTACCTAAGTACCTACTAAATTTTTTTTCTAAATTGTTAGGTATTGACAAAATATTTTAAAAATATTTCCCTCATAATAAGAAAGTTTAACAAATCGAAAAACCTTGCGTATTGACATATTTTCATAAGAAACAATTTTTTGCTACCTGTCTTCTAGACATTGATAAAATTAAAACTGTAGCATTGAAATGACCTGTTAGAAATAGTTGAGGTAATTTTTACCGATGTTATCATTTTCTGCTTAGTTAATTTCGAGCCAATTTGTACAAACTAACTTAATTTAGAGCTAATTTGTACACACATTTATTTTAGAATATCACCTAAGACACTTAAATAGGTAGGTACCTACCTAGGTAGGTACCTATACCAAGTTTGAAGAAAATCGCTTCAGCCGTTAAGGATGTAGAACGTTGTACAAACAGACAGACGGAATTACGGGACACACTCTTTTGGTGTTCTTCATTATCGTATTGTCAAGTTTGATTAAAATCTCAAGTTCGATTTTTTTTTCAAATGCAAAACTTGCTAAAGGTATACCTAGTACCTACCTACATAGGTATATCGCAAGTAAAAACCCTACGAATTGCAACTTTCCTACCTACTATTCCCACATATACCGCATACCTACTTAGATATGGTGATTACTGCAACGTATCACGTAGCTTATAAATAGCGAGTTTACTATAAATAAACTAATAATGTCTACTGACATACGTCCTTGAAATTGAAAAAAGAAATCTATTCGTAAAAACGATTAAAAACATCTTTTTTACGAATAGGTTTCTTGATTCAAGGTTATATACAAACGTCCGTAAGCATTTTTTTGCCAACAATGCAAAGATGAAAAAAATTGTAAGCAAAAAATAACCTACACTGATATAATACCTTAATATGCTTTTCACACCAAACCCAAAACCGGGTTTTCAGCTAAAGGTTTACGAAAACTCGAAAACCGTTCACACTGAACAGTAACTAGTTTTCGTTTGACTTTTCAATTATGTTGGCACCACAGATAACAACAAATACATTGTGAATTGAAATTGAAATTACCCCAGACAGCTGTTTTTTTTTTCATTTTACTTGGCAGCAACCTGTCAGCTATTCATGTGACGATTAATTGAGCACTGAATGTTTCACAAGGTATGTTTGTTTAGTCCATCATACAAATCCAACATGTTTCCGACAGGTCTTATTTAAAACTTGTAGTTTATCCAAACGAGTGGTTTATCAAAAATGTATAGGAAAACTTGTGTTTTTGCTTTATGTTTTCAGCCAAACCGATAATTTCGCGAAAACCGTGTTTTAGGTTTGGTGTGAAAAGGCTATAAAACCAAAAGCTACCTATTCGTAAATTACATACACATATTTACATTCCTTTTTTTCTATTTTCTCCCTCAATTGGCTTCGTAGCAATGGCGGACAATGCTCTTTGATTAATCTCTTTTACTCGCACTAATATTGTCAGAACTGTTAAATAGAACCCTCTCTTTTTTCTTTTCAGACTAGCGCCGTTACATGGCTTACAGGATTGTACAAAAAATCGACTCCTTGAGAGTACTTTAGGTTTTATATACAATGCACTTTAGAACAGAAAAGTACAGGATTTTGCTGTACAATGAGAAATGTTCTGTTCTAGACTGTTCTGGATTGGTGTTCAATGAGTCAGTTTGGAACACTTTAGAATAGGATTTTCTGCACTTGCTTTATAGTTAGAAGAGGTTAGAACAATTCGTGAGAACTGTCAAAAAAATTGTTGGTGTTAAAAAAAAAACATTTCGGAGTTATACTATATTCCCACCAAAACGAAATCCGAGATTTCAGTAGGAAGCTTTTGAGATTTCAAATTGGTGTTCACACCGCCAAATGCACGAATTCGTCTTCTAGAAGCACAAACAACAACTATTTTTATAAGAAGTTTTTTTTTTAATAATACAAATTCTATATACTACTGAAATACATCAGCCAAGTAGAAGACTTAGCACTATAATATTTGGACTTGTTGAATTATTGATTCAAAATAGCTTTTAACGGCCTTTAGTCCAACAAAAATTGGCGTTTCGTCCCGGTGATCTCACATGGACTCATCAGTTGACTAGTGAGGACCTTTGTCAATACGCAATTTTTGCCAAGTTCAGTTCGTCTTACATAGATTTCGTGAAGAACATCTAGTGTGAACTATATCCAACAAGACTAGAATTCCTAATCATTAAATTGGAAATTTTTGTTTTTTGCTCATGGCCTGGCATTATTTATATAAGAAGTTTTTTTTTTTAATAATACAAATTCTATATACTACTGAAATACATCAGCCAAGTAGGAGACTTAGCACTATAATATTTGGACTTGTTGAATTATTGATTCAAAATAGCTTTTAACGGCCTTTAGTCCAACAAAAATTGGCGTTTCGTCCCGGTGATCTCACATGGACTCATCAGTTGACTAGTGAGGACCTTTGTCAATACGCAATTTTTGCCAAGTTCAGTTCATCTTACATAGATTTCGTGAAGAACATCTAGTGTGAACTATATCCAACAAGACTAGAATTCCTAATCATTAAATTGGAAATTTTTGTTTTTTGCTCATGGCCTGGCATTATTTATATAAGAAGTTTTTTTTTTTAATAATACAAATTCTATATACTACTGAATTACATCAGCCAAGTAGAAGACTTAGCACTATAATATTTGGACTTGTTGAATTATTGATTCAAAATAGCTTTTAACGGCCTTTAGTCCAACAAAAATTGGCGTTTCGTCCCGGTGATCTCACATGGACTCATCAGTTGACTAGTGAGGACCTTTGTCAATACGCAATTTTTGCCAAGTTCAGTTCATCTTACATAGATTTCGTGAAGAACATCTAGTGTGAACTATATCCAACAAGACTAGAATTCCTAATCATTAAATTGGAAATTTTTGTTTTTTGCTCATGGCCTGGCATTATTTATATAAGAAGTTTTTTTTTTTAATAATACAAATTCTATATACTACTGAAATACATCAGCCAAGTAGAAGACTTA
Organism: Philhelius pedissequus; assembly: GCA_910595825.1. NCBI lineage: Eukaryota > Metazoa > Arthropoda > Insecta > Diptera > Syrphidae > Philhelius > Philhelius pedissequus. The sequence goes on from OU343160.1 coordinate 191,644,103, forward strand.
GCACTATAATATTTGGACTTGTTGAATTATTGATTCAAAATAGCTTTTAACGGCCTTTAGTCCAACAAAAATTGGCGTTTCGTCCCGGTGATCTCACATGGACTCATCAGTTGACTAGTGAGGACCTTTGTCAATACGCAATTTTTGCCAAGTTCAGTTCATCTTACATAGATTTCGTGAAGAACATCTAGTGTGAACTATATCCAACAAGACTAGAATTCCTAATCATTAAATTGGAAATTTTTGTTTTTTGCTCATGGCCTGGCATTATTTATATAAGAAGTTTTTTTTTTAATAATACAAATTCTATATACTACTGAAATACATCAGCCAAGTAGAAGACTTAGCACTATAATATTTGGACTTGTTGAATTATTGATTCAAAATAGCTTTTAACGGCCTTTAGTCCAACAAAAATTGGCGTTTCGTCCCGGTGATCTCACATGGACTCATCAGTTGACTAGTGAGGACCTTTGTCAATACGCAATTTTTGCCAAGTTCAGTTCATCTTACATAGATTTCGTGAAGAACATCTAGTGTGAACTATATCCAACAAGACTAGAATTCCTAATCATTAAATTGGAAATTTTTGTTTTTTGCTCATGGCCTGGCATTATTTATATAAGAAGTTTTTTTTTTAATAATACAAATTCTATATACTACTGAAATACATCAGCCAAGTAGAAGACTTAGCACTATAATATTTGGACTTGTTGAATTATTGATTCAAAATAGCTTTTAACGGCCTTTAGTCCAACAAAAATTGGCGTTTCGTCCCGGTGATCTCACATGGACTCATCAGTTGACTAGTGAGGACCTTTGTCAATACGCAATTTTTGCCAAGTTCAGTTCATCTTACATAGATTTCGTGAAGAACATCTAGTGTGAACTATATCCAACAAGACTAGAATTCCTAATCATTAAATTGGAAATTTTTGTTTTTTGCTCATGGCCTGGCATTATTTATATAAGAAGTTTTTTTTTTTTAATAATACAAATTCTATATACTACTGAAATACATCAGCCATTCTACTTGGCTGATGTATTTCAGTAGTATATAGAATTTGTATTATTAAAAAAAAAACTTCTTATATAAATAATGCCAGGCCATGAGCAAAAAACAAAAATTTCCAATTTAATGATTAGGAATTCTAGTCTTGTTGGATATAATTCACACTAGATGTTCTTCACGAAATCTATGTAAGATGAACTGAACTTGGCAAAAATTGCGTATTGACAAAGGTCCTCACTAGTCAACTGATGAGTCCATGTGAGATCACCGGGACAAAACGCCAATTTTTGTTGGACTAAAGGCCGTTAAAAGCTATTTTGAATCAATAATTCAACAAGTCCAAATATTATAGTGCTAAGTCTTCTACTTGGCTGATGTATTTCAGTAGTATATAGAATTTGTATTATTAAAAAAAAAAAACTTCTTATATAAATAATGCCAGGCCATGAGCAAAAAACAAAAATTTCCAATTTAATGATTAGGAATTCTAGTCTTGTTGGATATAGTTCACACTAGATGTTCTTCACGAAATCTATGTAAGATGAACTGAACTTGGCAAAAATTGCGTATTGACAAAGGTCCTCACTAGTCAACTGATGAGTCCATGTGAGATCACCGGGACGAAACGCCAATTTTTGTTGGACTAAAGGCCGTTAAAAGCTATTTTGAATCAATAATTCAACAAGTCCAAATATTATAGTGCTAAGTCTTCTACTTGGCTGATGTATTTCAGTAGTATATAGAATTTGTATTATTAAAAAAAAAACTTCTTATATAAATAATGCCAGGCCATGAGCAAAAAACAAAAATTTCCAATTTAATGATTAGGAATTCTAGTCTTGTTGGATATAGTTCACACTAGATGTTCTTCACGAAATCTATGTAAGATGAACTGAACTTGGCAAAAATTGCGTATTGACAAAGGTCCTCACTAGTCAACTGATGAGTCCATGTGAGATCACCGGGACAAAACGCCAATTTTTGTTGGACTAAAGGCCGTTAAAAGCTATTTTGAATCAATAATTCAACAAGTCCAAATATTATAGTGCTAAGTCTTCTACTTGGCTGATGTATTTCAGTAGTATATAGAATTTGTATTATTAAAAAAAAAAAACTTCTTATATAAATAATGCCAGGCCATGAGCAAAAAACAAAAATTTCCAATTTAATGATTAGGAATTCTAGTCTTGTTGGATATAGTTCACACTAGATGTTCTTCACGAAATCTATGTAAGATGAACTGAACTTGGCAAAAATTGCGTATTGACAAAGGTCCTCACTAGTCAACTGATGAGTCCATGTGAGATCACCGGGACGAAACGCCAATTTTTGTTGGACTAAAGGCCGTTAAAAGCTATTTTGAATCAATAATTCAACAAGTCCAAATATTATAGTGCTAAGTCTTCTACTTGGCTGATGTATTTCAGTAGTATATAGAATTTGTATTATTAAAAAAAAAACTTCTTATATAAATAATGCCAGGCCATGAGCAAAAAACAAAAATTTCCAATTTAATGATTAGGAATTCTAGTCTTGTTGGATATAGTTCACACTAGATGTTCTTCACGAAATCTATGTAAGATGAACTGAACTTGGCAAAAATTGCGTATTGACAAAGGTCCTCACTAGTCAACTGATGAGTCCATGTGAGATCACCGGGACGAAACGCCAATTTTTGTTGGACTAAAGGCCGTTAAAAGCTATTTTGAATCAATAATTCAACAAGTCCAAATATTATAGTGCTAAGTCTTCTACTTGGCTGATGTATTTCAGTAGTATATAGAATTTGTATTATTAAAAAAAAAACTTCTTATATAAATAATGCCAGGCCATGAGCAAAAAACAAAAATTTCCAATTTAATGATTAGGAATTCTAGTCTTGTTGGATATAGTTCACACTAGATGTTCTTCACGAAATCTATGTAAGATGAACTGAACTTGGCAAAAATTGCGTATTGACAAAGGTCCTCACTAGTCAACTGATGAGTCCATGTGAGATCACCGGGACGAAACGCCAATTTTTGTTGGACTAAAGGCCGTTAAAAGCTATTTTGAATCAATAATTCAACAAGTCCAAATATTATAGTGCTAAGTCTTCTACTTGGCTGATGTATTTCAGTAGTATATAGAATTTGTATTATTAAAAAAAAACTTCTTATATAAATAATGCCAGGCCATGAGCAAAAAACAAAAATTTCCAATTTAATGATTAGGAATTCTAGTCTTGTTGGATATAGTTCACACTAGATGTTCTTCACGAAATCTATGTAAGATGAACTGAACTTGGCAAAAATTGCGTATTGACAAAGGTCCTCACTAGTCAACTGATGAGTCCATGTGAGATCACCGGGACGAAACGCCAATTTTTGTTGGACTAAAGGCCGTTAAAAGCTATTTTGAATCAACAACTATTTTTGTTTATCTAATTCATCAACCCAAGCCACGTTGTTAAATAAAAATTCATACTCTCTCTTTTTAGCTCCTTATCGTTGGAGTGAAAGATTGTAATTTGCACATAAAAAGCTTTTCATCTAATTATGTTGAAGTTTCTCTATGAATGGCCCGCATTGGTACTGGGATTTCGTTGTGATTTCAACCACAACACGGATTTCGAAATCCCAAAACTATATGGTGAAATCCGAAGATTTGGACTGAAATCTACGAAATCCGTAGGTACGTCGAATGGGGGCTTCAACAACAGGCGGTAGACGGCGATTTTTCGGACAAAATTTTCTTCAGCGACGAAGCAAATTTCTCACTCGGTGGGTATCTTAGTAAACAAAATTTTCGTATTTGCGGTTCTAAGAATCCGCAAGTAATTGAAGTCACTATTTGGGGTGCTCTTTGGTCCGGAGGTGTGATTGGATCTTACTTCTTCGAAAACGACAATGGAACGACTATCACCGTCCATTCGGAGTGCTATGTCCATATGATAACCGACTTTTTTTTGCCTGCTATTGTAGAATACGATTTGGAGAATATGTGGTTTCAAAAAGACGGTCCCACATATTACGCACCTCGAGCGAAAATGGCTTTATTGCAAGAGTCATTTTCTGGCCGCGTAATTTCTCGCCGTGGCGATATTAACTGGCCACCAAGATCATGCGATCTTAAGACCTTATTTATGCATTTAAGCCTTTAACTTCTGAGCACTTGAAAACCAACATTCGTCAAGTTATGGCTCAGATACCGCCAAATATGTGCTTAAAAGTGGTCGAAAATTACCTCAAAAGAATCGATACTTGCAACAATTCCGTGGTGGTCATTTAAATGATGTAGTTTTTCACACATAATGTCAGCGTTCAAACTTTATAATAAAAAAAATATCATGAAAGAAAATATATTATATGTGCTTTATTTACCTTTAGTTTTGAAACCGCAAAAAGGATAACCCTTTATTTTTAGACATAGATAGGCACGACTCGTACACCCCTTGCATAGAGAAACTGTACTATATAGAGGCGCGACTCGTACCCCCCTTCCCGTAATATCCGGCAATATTATATAATATTCTGCAGCATCTGCAGAGTATGTTAGAATATCTGGGTCCGTCTAGACGACCAGGACAAACACGACAATATCAACGACAGATGGTTACGTCGATGCCTGAGCCTCAAGATAATAGTTTGATTGATCGTGTCTGGTAGAGGTGCGCATTAGTGCAGTTGTGCTCCAAGCGATTCACACAAAATCGGATGTTCTTTTTTGTACTTGTTCGTTTGTAAGTTGAAATTTTCTTTAATTAAAAAAATGACAAATAAAACTAATTTACATAAATTTGTCGTTTATACTGGTTTGAAGACCTATAATAAAATCACAAATCTATATACTCGTACATACAGACCACCTTATTCATCGTTATGGATAGTGGTCTACGCCAAACAAATTCTATAGGCATGTTTGCCTATACATTATTCAGGATTGGCAAAGCCTATCACACTTAAGAGAGGTGAAACCTGTTATCAATTTGATTTTCCTTATCAAGAATGTGAAAGTTGATACAAAATATTAGAATTTTGAAAAATAACATGAGTGATTTTATAAATATGAAGCTCAGACTTAGATTTTTGTTATATTTCCACTCCCAGAATATGTTGTCGGTTTTTGTACTCTTAGGGGGCACCTCCGGCGGTCAGAGTGCAGATGCATTTTTTTATTTCATTTCTAAGCATTCATCAATTTTAAATCTAACGACTTATGTCTTATATTCTTATGTACAAAAAATATATTTTAAATTTATTATACAAGAGTATGTAAATATCAACATGTTTATAATTGGAATACAAGCAAAAAACTTTACCTATGGGAGTTATAACATAACATTTGCATGTCAAATTCGAACGATTTAAGTAAACGTAAAACGTAGTGACCTACTACACTAACTAACAATAATTAGCACTCAGAAGAGTTTTAATCAGCGAGATCAAGCAAGTACTTTGGAAATGACAGCTTGTCCATATTGGCAATTCCAAGAAATGTTTACTAATATCAAGGAAAATTTTGAAATCAGAAGCTACGCAAATCTCTCATTTCCAAACTACTTGCTTGATTTCGATGATTGTAACTATTCTGAGTGTTAATTTACCTCAGCTTCTAAATCCTTAAAATCATTTTGTAATTAAACAATAATTATTTCGAAAAATTGCTATATTAAAGTAGTTTGTTCGTGTTTTTGACAAATGAAAAATTACGAAATTACTTTCAGATTAAATTTTTTTGTCTTAAAATACCTACTTACTTCAGGGGCAAGATTCTGTAATAAACAAAACGAAAGCTATTGTTCGTTTTTAAAGAAATTGTACACGAAAGCTTAGAAATAAATGGATAAAACACGCAAGAGCTTAAGCTCCAAAGAAAACAACTGAGATGTGCATGGAATCCATTTGATATGGATGAAAACTTGTACCTAGGTATAGATATGAATCAACAAATTTAAAAATAATTAATTTAATAAGATTTTCGATTACGATGGATTCTGTAATAGGGCCGATTTATTAGTTTTAAATTTTGAGTATTCTTTAAAAATTTGACGCTGTTAGTATGTAGGTCTAATTATCATTATGTAAGTTTAAAGCCGATGTAGGTAAGTTCTTAGTATAATGGATCGAATGTATATTTCAGGAAATACGTACTATGTATCTACTTACAAATCTATATTTAAATCTATGTTATGGATTTTAATTCTATAAATTAAGATAGTAATGATGTAATCGGACCTAAAGAGAATATTATATTGATTAGTCTAAAATATTGGCTAAATATCATGTAAGTCATTGTATATCCGGCTGTCAAAATTGGTCTAATTGGGAAAATGTAAAATGAACTGAATGGTATTTTTTGAGACTTCCGACTTAGATGGATTAAATTGCTTCAGTAATAAATTATTAAGAATTTGTGAACTATTAAAATAAATTGTGAATTGAATAAGCTTGTTTCTTTTTAATCACCTGGAACATATATCATATTGGCGACGAGGTATTTGGACTATGGATCCTGCCGCAGTTAAAGAAATTTTAGAATCTAACCAAACATGGATGGAAGACATGTTGAGGCGGACCACCGAGACAATAGGAAGGTTGTTGCAGAGTAATCCAAAAGAATCTAGCTCAATTCCAAAGTTTCGGCAGTTTGGGGTTGAAAAGGAATCATGGGATACCTGCATTTTAAAATTAAAACAACACTTTTCAACAAATAACCTCACAGATGACAATTTGCAAAAAGCACATTTTCTTTTAACTTGTGGAAATCATATCAACGAAGTTCTTAAATACGTTTAAAGTTATTATCACGCAACTTACATCTCATTTTCAAACAAATATGTATATATTCGCTTCGAGATGCAAATTCATAAGGCAAAAATTACACCAGGGCAATCATACGCCAACTGGATAGCAGAGCTGAAGGGGCTAGCACATGTGTTGTTTGCACCACAGAAGAATGCAAAACTTCATATGCTGACAGTATGATCAGAGACGTGCTTTTTTTCTACACCCCTCATGATCCAGTTCGAATTGCAGCAACTCAGAAAAAGAATCCAAGTTTGGACGAAATTGTAGACATGGTGACAACATTCGAATCTACCTAAATTACCTCAGCAATATTAAAAGGAAGCAGTACTTCCACAGCGTAACTATCTGCAGAGGTTAACCAGCTCACTACACGAAGTCATCGCATATATTATTCTGCGATCAAGTCAAGTGATCCAATTCCTATCAGAACATCTTGTTCGGCGGGTTTTATACATAATGAACGAAAGCACTGTAAGTACTTTGAGTCAATTTGTGACCAATGTAAGCAAAGTGGATATCTCAGCAGTGTCTGTTTATCTGCACAAAGGACAGTAGCTGAAAGTCGAATGAAAAATCATGAAATCAACACAAGAGTCGTGGTCGAAAGCGAAATAAAAAATCAATGGCAAGCCAAATAATATAGCACATTCTATCTCATAGAAGAAAACATTATAGATAACGAACAAGTCTTATCTCTTATCGCAAAACCGGTTGAACAGGTCTTATCAATTACATCTCCACATTCATTGGTCGCAAGATTTTCGTTTCAAGTGAACACCAATGTCCTATGGTTTTTCAATTAGACACAGGTGCCACCTGTTCTATCGTTAGACTGAATGGATATTACAGTTTGGTAGTCCATATTGTGAGTCAAAAAACCGGTTTCTGAAAGCCTATGGTGATGTGCCGGTGCCTGTGAAGGGAGTCACAAGTGTAACAGTAACTTGGCAGAACAAAACATGCAACTAACCTCTCATGGTGATCAACAGCTCGCTTGGGGCCAACATAATGGGTATCGATTGGTTCGACGCATTTAATTGTAAAATTTTATTTGATAAAGGTGAGTATGTGTCTCAGATCTTAAATGATAAGTGTGGAGACCTTGAATCTGATTCGAAACATAAGAACATATAAAAACGTTTTTAGTCCGGGACTTAGTTACAGTAAGTATTTTGTTGGTCATCTCACTCTTAAGCCAAATAGTTAACCAACATTTTTCAAACATCGACCTGTACCATTCGCTCTGAAGGATGAAGTTCGCAAAAAACTGTAGCGATTAATATGCTTAGGAGTTTTCAAACGGGTGGACTCCAGTCCATGGGCAGCACCCATTGTTACAGTTGAAAAGTCCAATGGTAGACTTCGCATTTGTGGAGATTTCCGCATAACCATCAACCCTCAACTCATGAATGTTCATCATCCATTGCCCCGCGCCTAAGAACTATTGCACAAAGTCCAAGGAGACCATTTTTTTACAAAACTGGATTTTACAGACGCATATCTACAAATTCCACTAGACGACGGGTCCAAGAATTTATGTGTGGTAAACCCAGAATTAGGACTTTTGGAATATCGGCGTGTACCATTTGGAACTGGCAGTTCGACGGGAATTTTTCAACAGTACTTGGATCAACTCACTACTGGAATTGAGTTTTGTGGCACGTATGTAGACGACATCATCGCTTCAGGACGAACCAATTCAGAACATCTTAACCTTCAGGTAATTCTCAAATGACTTGAACAACATGGTTTAAGATTCATTATTGAGAAGAGTCAATTTGCACACAAACAAATTGAATACTTTGGTCATATTATCGACGCAACAGGCATTCGATCCTCCGATTCGCGGCTTAAAGCCATCCAAGATCTCCCAAGGCCATCGAACATAAAGGAACTAGAATCCTTCATAGGAAAATTGAACTACTACAATCCACTTAACAAATTGCGTTCACCAAACCAAACTTTTGTATGGGGTAAAGAACAATAAAGTGCTTTCAACCAATTTAAGGAAAAAATTGTGAGTATATCCCGACTGGTGCATTTTAGAGATGATCTGGCAATAACATTGGCCACTGATTCATCATCACAGCGCATCGCCGCTGTAATCTATCACGTCTTCCTAGAGGGAACAGAGAGACCAATGGCATTTGCATCTAAGACGTTAGATGAGTCCGAAAGGAAATACAGCCAAATTGAGAAAGAGGCTCTCTCAATTGTGTTTGGCGTAAAAAAATTTCATCAGTATTTGTATGGAGGACAATTTGAGCTGATAACAGATCATCAACCATTTGTTACAATCTTCGACCCCAGCAAAAAACTACCTCATATGATGGTACAATGACTCCAGCGCTGGGCAATAATGCTTACGGGTTATACATATAGCATTCGATATCGATCAACAAAGCAACATGGTAACGCAGTCTGCCTTTCGAGGTTGCCTATAGGTCCTGATAAGGGATTTAATCAATCAGAAGAAGCGTGTCTTATAGGTGAAACATCATCTCTATCAGTTGAAGATTTTCCTGTCGATTCTGCAGTCATAGCTAAAGCATTGCAAATGGATAAGACCTTTCGCAAAGTAATGGGATATGAGGAGAATGGGCGACCTACCAGGTTACCATCAACTGATGAACAATTATTACTCTACTTTCGTAGAAAATTATCTTTAACAATACATTCTTATGTTTTTCGCTTCCCCAGCGGAAGCTCCAGAGTTGTTGTTCCTCCACAGTTGCAGAAAAAGTTGATTGCGCTCCTCTATCAAGGTCATTGGGGAATATCTCGCATGAAAAATATGGCTCGCAGATACTCTTGGCGGCCGACTCTCGATAACTACATTCAGACAGTTGTTGAAAAATGTCACGCATGTCAAGTCAATGCTAGCCAAGCACCCAAGGAATACACCAGCTGGCCGACGACATCCGAGGTTTTGAAGGCGTTCATATTGACTTTGCTGGGCCATTCCAGAAATACATGTGGCTAATTGTGGTGTATTCAAACTCAAAATTCTCCTTCGTTATAAAGATGTCATCAAACGACCTCGCAAGCAACTATCAGCGCTTTGCGATCTATTTTCGCACTGGAAGGGTTAGCAAAGACATTAGTTTCTGACAATGGGCCACAGTTCAAGTCAACCGCATTTCAAGAGTTTTGCCGAAAAAATTCCTTACAGCATCTCGCATCAGCGCCATTCAATCCAGAGTCTAATGGTGCAGAAGAGAGAAGGGTGCGGACCTTCAAATCAGCACTTGTCAAAATTCTTGGAGATGTATCCAACTGTGACGAATCACTAGCAGTTTTCTATCTACTTATCGGGCAACTTCTGATGAAAATGGAAAATCACTTGCAGAGAAGCTACATGGACTACAGTATCGAACACAGTTGTCAGCTCTAGTTCCGGAAAAATAAATATTTATAAAGGGTGAGCATCAAGCAACAATAAATCAGAAATTATCTGTTAATCAACTGGTATTTGTGCAACAATACGTGCCAAAAAATATGTGGATACCTGTTGTGGTAAGAAAACAACTTGGAAGACGTATGTATCTGGTAGAAACGGAGACTGGATTATGGAGGCGACATCAGAATCCTACAAGACCTCGTATTGAGAAAAAGTTCGCTAGTCCAGAAGTACACAAAGTTCCAAACGTTGTTTCGATGACCTTACCAAACAATCAAAGCAACAGTTGCACGAGTGCTGAAGTAACAGTGAATCGACGTTCTCGAGATGAATCTGATGTTGAAATTTATCCACAAACTTGCACACCTTCAATTGACTTGGACATGATGCTAGCCACATCACCAACAGCACCACTACCCACATTTCCGCCACCACAACTAACACAATCGATACCAGTACTACCGAATTGAACTTCATCTGGAGACATAACTGACCATGTGCCAGTAAGCGAAGTAGAAAGTCCGAGAAGATCCGATCGGCCTAGGAAACAACCAGTTCGTTTTACTCCAAATTAGGAGTGGGGTATCTGATGTAATCGGACCTTATTTATTTATTTATTTGTATACTTGTGTTTTAAGATACATTATCTTATAAACTAATACAAGTTTGTAATGAATATTTATTATAAGCTAGTTTAAATGTAAATATGTTATACAGCCTTCAAATTACTTATTCTAATCAATTAGAGAACTTTATTACTTAAATTGAATTATTAATTATTTTAAATTTTTTTTCATGTTTCTTTGCCTCAATCAACATTTCCTTTTCCTTTCTACCTTGAGCAAAATATAAAAAATGAGAAATTTATTAATTAATGTTGGGATAAATGTACCCCTAACTCTTTCTTAAAGATATTAATATCACTAATTCTTCTTAAATTTCGAGGACGTGCGTTCCATAACCGAGTCGCAAAAATAAAGAACTGCCGCTCAGAGGTTAAGCAAGTAAATCGAGATATTAGAAGATGTGGTGACCTAGTTGATGAAGACATATGCTATCTGTTATAATTATAGCAAGGTTGATGAGATTGCATTATCCTAAACAGCAAGATTAATGTCCTATAGCGAACGAGATTATCGAATGTGAGATTATATATTGATTTTGAAAATAAAGATAGTCTATCATAACTTTTTAAACTAAAGATATATGTAGCAATTCTATTATATGCAACGCTTAACTCTCTTCTGCTTATGGAGTCACAATTTCCGTATATTTGACATCCGTAAATCAGTATAGGAATAATTAACGTTTTGGAGAGCATTATTCTAGTTTTAAGTGGAGTAAAGTTTTGGGTGGCCCATAAAGTACGAAGCACTCCATATACCTTACCTACAGTTCTATTGATATGTGTGTCCCAAGTTAACTTCCGATTAAATATCATTCCTAGGTTTTTCACGGTTTCTACATACTCTATAGGAAGACCATCAAAAAGGATTTGTGGAAAGTATGACAAGTCTACCGGTTTCTTGGAAATGATAATACATTTAGATTTGCCTGGATTTGAGAACAAGCCATTTTTCTTACCGAAAGATGAGATAATTTGTAATTCTTCGTTCAAGACTGAGACAGAATCTTCAATCAATCTGAGAGGACAGCTTTTATATAATTCAACGTCATCAGCGTACATTTGTATTTTAGTTTGTGAAATGATTTGAGGCAGTTCATTTATGTATATGGAGAACAAAATGGGACCAAGAATCGATCCCTGGGGTACACCTCTTGATGTTGAAAGAAAATTCGTTAACCTACCATTCACCATAACAGCATGCTTTCTTTCAGTTAGAAAGGAATAAGTCAGACGAACAGCAGAATTTGAAAAGTTGTACAATCGCGCTAAGTTTTGGCAAAGATTCAAATGATCAACTGTATCAAATGCCTTTGAAAAATCCAGAAGTATTAAAAATGTTACGTTACCTTCATCTTATGCCCCTCTTATGTCTTCTATAACATTTATAAGTGCTGTAGAGCAGCTGTGTTTTTGTCCAAATCCAGATTGTTTTGTTGATAAGAAATTTTTCCTCCGGAGATAACAATTAATTTGGATTTGTATAACTTTTTCGAAAACTTTTGATAGGAAGGGAAGTATTGAAATTGGTCTAAAATCATGCTCATTTTTTGGAATAGGTAGAATCTTAGCCATTTTCCACTCATTAGGATAAAACCCTGTTGCTAAAATTGTGTTCAATATGTGCGTGATGTGTGGCAATAAGATCGGTAAAATAACTTTCAAAAACTTCGGAGATAAATCATCTATACCGGTGGCATTCGACTTAATCGACAAAAAGCATTCAACGACATCTGTACTTTCTATTCTTGAAAATTCAAATAAATCTACCAACAAATTTTCATTTAACGGCAAATTTTCACCTTGAGAAGATGATGAAACATTAAGTGAAGGGAAAGGTAGTGCAACCAACTTTTGGTTTTAAATATTACCGTCATTGTCATCCGAAAAAACTAAACTCTTTTTACTACCTATTCCTAGCTCTTTCAAGTTTTTCCAAAGTTTTCCCAAATTCACAGATGAATTGAGTTTCGCACTACAAAATAACCTTTTGGCAGATTGTATTTTGCTTACAACAAGATTACGAAGGATGCTATAGTTTTGCTGAAATTCCTCAAGTCTATAACGTTTCCGGGTATTAAGCGCTTCGTTTCTTCGCATTATGCGCAAACGAATTTCAGGTGTAAACCATGATCTTTGACCAGGTTTTCGTGCGTAGAGGAACGAAATTGTTTTAAAATTAATATATGCTACTTGATCATTCGGATTAGGTAAATGATAAACGTTATTCCAATCTATACTTCGAGCATCTTCTTCAAGTCTGGCATAATCGATTGCATTAAAATCCCTGTATTTGTACTGAAAATCAGATTTTTGCACCTCAAAGTCAAAGGTCATATATACAAGATCATGCTTCGAAAAACCAGCTGCCGAGAGTTGATCTTGAAAAAGTACTTTATTAATGTCGCTCACAAAAAAAACATCTAATAGACTCTGTGAACTTTCAGAAAAGTGCGTTGTAACAGTAGTATTTACTGGAAACATGTTGAAAGCTCTCATGCCATCAATTAATTCTGCTTCTAATAATAAATTGCTGCTAAAATCACCACACACAATAATTTTAGAAGTTTGTACAGATATATTTTCCATCCAATAGAAAAATGGGAACATACTTGTGTTTATTGGGTCTGTACACTGTTCCAATAAGTAGCTTACTCGTATCTACACCACATACTACCTCCACACACAAGTATTCGATTCGAATCGAAAAAGTCTATACCCGTTCAATCCACACATTCCGTCATTAAAACTATTGTTGAGCCATGTTTCGGAAACGCAAATTACATCAACCTTACTACACGCGAAAATATCCCTGAACTCATCAATTTTAGGCAACAAGCTTTGAGCATTTAAATGACATATCTTAAAACCATTTTTTTGTGTAGTAAAAACATTAACCATTGATCGCAGAACATTATGATTGGCCTCGTATGTGGAACGACCGTTAATTTCATCATAAGCCATTGTAGTTCAGTAATTTTATACCACTCAAAGTAAAAATCAGAAAAAAAAGAAAAGAAGATTAAATATAAATATAAATATAAATATCAACAAGAAGAAAAAAAAAGAGAAAAAAAATACCAAATACAGAATAATAGAAAATTAAAAATATTGAAAAGCAAAAATAAGAAAATATTAGGAATACAAAAAATAAAATAATAAGTAATAATACTCGAAAAGCAAAATAATTTAATATTGAAAATTAAAAAGAAAAATAATTACGAATAAAATAGTTTGAGAAGCGCTCTATTATTCGGTTTGAGCGTGTGCTGGCATGGCAACTCCTTCTAAGTCTTCGATATTTTCAATCAGCTGGGCATCATCTCCAACATGTCGTTTGACGTAAACAAACCCACGCATGGTATACACTGATGACAGCTTTTTTAGTTTTTTTTTGACGTACTGCCATCTGCAGTAGGTGATAGTTTTTTTTGTTAAACACTCCCGAAGAAAGATGGGAGTTTCCCTATCTTGGTTCAGTCCAACGTCGCGTAAACAAAGTTGTTTTTTAGTAGGATCGCGGTTACGCTTAGCAATCGATTTTAAAACAAAGTTTTTATCAAACGGTGACTGGAACTTTATTAAGATTGCAGACCTCTGTGGAGTGTTGTTAACCGTTCGGGAACGGAAGATGCCATTGAGGGATGGTGGTTTTATTTCCAGTGTATGGCACAGCTGATTAAAGAAAGATTTTAATTTCTCATCTTTTGTTGGCGGGATACCGTAGATGCTATATTTTTATTGTTTTGTGTTTCTTGTGCTAGTTCTATTTCGTGAAGTTTATTTGTGACATCTTTTAGTTGCGTGCTGGTACTTTGTAATTCGGTTTTTATTGTTGTGAGTTCTGTCTTCGTTGTTGTTGTTAGATAATTGCCATCCGATTTGAGTTTGTTTATGTCTTCCTTATTTATTTGATTTAATTTTGCGATCTCATCGACTCGTATGCTTATATTTGTCATGCTAGTTTTAATTTCGTTTATTTGTGTTTCAATGTTTTTGTTATTTTTTGCTCTGAGTTTTGAACTTGTGTTTATAATAATGGGATAATAAACCCACTCTGTCTCTTCAATCGTTCGTCCATTTTATCCCACATTGCATTGTCATTCGAAGCAGCGGCAGTGTTTCGATTTGCAGATTTTAGAGCTGACATTTGAGGTGAGCTTTTTGCAGCATCAACAGATGTGTAAATCTTGCTCGAATTAAGGAGGCTTTACATGCATCTTCATCTTCATCTGCATTGACATCTGCAAAAAAAGAGGAAACAAAATAAAAAATTCATACTTGTGCGATAGAGAGCGTAAACCAAAATGGAGATCATCTTCCATGTATGAAGATTATAGGAAGTACGAACCTGAAGATTGCAGATGTGAAGATGAACATGTTCATCTTCATTATAGCAGTTTCATCTGCACCATAATTTGTTCCGTTCAGATAACGAATTTTCAAGTTTTTTTTTACCATTTCACCTCAGTTTGCTTAAAAACAACCAAAATAGCGAACATTTTCTTCTCAAAACTACATACCTGAACGCTAAGGATATGTGATTGTGAGATGTGTCAAGAAAGTTATAGCAGAGTTCGAGTAAGTTATTAGAGTGTACCCTGTCTTACTTTTATGTTTGTTTTATATTATTGGCCCGCTCTACTTTTCTTCAAGTCTGCAGATGCAGATCCATGTAAAGCCGCCTTTACCCCTACCAGTCATCGTTGCTATAATTTGAGTAAGTAACGTTTTTCTGAACACAAACCACAAATTTAATAAGAGCGTATTTTATTTAAATTTCACTTGAGGATGAATTTTATGTAAAATTTTCTTTTCCTTTTTTATGAGTTATATAAAATACCCTCACTTGTTTCTTTATTTAAAAATAACAAACAAAACAAAAAAAAGCAATGTCAATCAGAACAACTTTTAACACCAACTTATTATATTTAGGAACCTGACTGCTACGTAAAACTTAGTTGAAACTACCGCCAGAAGTAACACGTCTACTCAGTAGCTGTTATATTGGGTTTTCCAATAAGAGGTGTTATTTTGATATTCAAAAAAAAGAAATGCGTTGTTGAAGCGTGTGTCGTTCCATTTTTATTAATAGCGTAGTTTCTACTTGTCAAATGTCAAAAAATGACAGCTTCAAAAGTGACAGCTACCGAAATAGCGGGCTATTCAAAATAACACCTCTTATTGGAAAACCCTGGAAAACCCTTGGGTTTTCCAATAAGAGGTGTTATTTTGATATTCAAAAAAAAGAAATGCGTTGTTGAAGCGTGTATCGTTCCATTTTTATTAATAGCGTAGCTTCTACTTGTCAAATGTCAAGCTTCAAAAGTGACAGCTACCGAAATAGCGGGCTATTCAAAATAACACCTCTTATTGGAAAACCCCTTACATTATACATTATATGCGATTTGAGCAAAATGTTATCGCAGCATCTGCAGAGTATGTTAGAATATCTGGGCCCGTCTAGACGACCAGGACAAACACGAGAATATCAACAACAGATGGTTACGTCGATACCTAAGCCTCAAGATAATAGTGTGATTGATCGTGTTTGGTAGAGGTGCGCATTAGTGCAGTTGTCCTCCAAGCGATTCACCCAAGATCGGATGTTCTTTTTTTGTACTTTGTTCGTTTGTAAGTTGAAATTTTCTTTAATTAAAAAAAATTGAGAAATAAAACTAATTTACATAAATTTGTCGTTTATACTGGTTTGAAGACCTATAATAAAATCAAAAATCTATATACATACAGACCACTTTGTTCATCGGATAGTGGTCTACGGCAAATAAATTCTATTGGCATGTTTGCCTATACATTATTCGGGATTGGCAAAGCCTATCACACCTAAGAGAGGAGAAACCTGTTATCAATTTGATTTTCCTTATCAAGAATGTGAAAGTTGATACAAAATATTAGAATTTTGAAAAATAACATGAGTGATTTTATAAATATGAAGCTCAGACTTAGATTTTTGTTATATTTCCACTCCCAGAATATGTTGTCGGTTTTTGTACTCTTAGGGGGCACCTCCGGCGGTCAGAGTGCAGATGCATTTTTTTATTTCATTTCTAAGCATTCATCAATTTTAAATCTAACGACTTATGTCTTATATTCTTATGTACAAAAAATATATTTTAAATTTATTATACAAGAGTATGTAAATATCAACCTGTTTATAATTGGAATACAAGCAAAAAACTTTACCTATGGGAGTTATAACATAACATTTGCATATCAAATTCGAACGATTTAAGTAAACGTAAAACGTAGTGACCTACTGCACTAACTAACAATAATTAGCACTCAGAGAAGTTTTAATTATCGAGATCAAGCAAGTACTTTGGAAATAACAACTTGTCCATATTGGCAATTTCAAGAAATGTTTACTAATATCAAGGAAAATTTTGAAATCAGAAGCTACGCAAAGCCCTCATTTACAAACTACTTGCTTGATTTCGATGATTGTAACTGTTCTGAGTGTTAATTTACCTCAGCTTCTTAGTCCTTAAAATCATTTTGTAAATAAACAATAATTATTTCAAGGTAGTTTATTTCAAAGTAGTTTGTTCGTGTTTTTGACAAATGAAAAATTACGAAATTACTTTCAGATTAAATTTTTTTGTCTTAAATCACCTACTTACTTCAGGGGCAAGATTCCTTAATAAACAAAACGAAAGCTATTGTTCGTTTCTAAAGAAATTGTACATGAAAGCTTAGAAATAAATGGGTGAAACACGTAAAAGCTTAAGCTCCAAAGAAAACAACTGAGAGGTGCATACAATCCATTTGATATTGATGAATACTTGTACCTAGGTATAAATATGAATCAACAAATTTAAAAATAATTAATTTAATAAGATTTTCGATTATGATGGATTCTGTGATAGGGCCGATTTATTAGTTTTAAATTTTGAGTATTCTTTAATGTAGCTAAATTTGACGCTGTTAGTATGTAGGTCTAATTATCATTATGTAAGTTTAAAGCCGATGTAGGTAAGTTCTTAGTATAATGGAACGAATGTATATTTCAGGAAATACGTACTATGTATCTACTTTCAAATGTATATTTAAATCTATGTTATGGTTTTTAATTCTATAAATTAAGATAGTAATGATGTGATCGGACCTAAAGAGAATATTATATTGATTAGTCTAAAATATTGGCTAAATATCATGTAAGTCATTGTATATCCGGCTGTCAAAATTGGTCTAATTGGGAAAATGTAAAATGAACTGAATGGTATTTTTTGAGACTTCCGACTTAGATTAAATTTCTTCAGTAATTAATTATTAAGAATTTGTGAACTATTAAAATAAATTGTGAATTGAATAAGCTTGTTTCTTCTTAATCACCTGGAACATATATGATATTGGCGACGAGGTATTTGGACTATGGATCCTGCCGGAGTTAAAGAAATTTTAGAATCTAACCAAACATGGATGGAAGACATGTTGAGGCGGAAGGTTGTTGCAGAGTAATCCAACAGAATCTAGCTCAATTCCAAAGTTTCGGCAGTTTGGGGTTGAAAAGGAATCATGGGATACCTACACTTTAAAATTAAAACAACACTTTTCAACAAATAACCTCACAGATGACAATTTGCAAAAAGCACATTTTCTTTCAACTTGTGGAAATCATATCAACGAAGTTCTTAAATACGTTTAAAGTTATTATCACGCAACTTACATCTCATTTTCAAGATGCAAATTCTTAATGCAAAAAATGACACCAGGGCAATCATACGCCAACTGTATAGCAGAGCTGAAGGGGCTAGCACGTGTGTTGTTTGCACTACAGAAGAATGCAAAACTTCATATGCTGACAGTATGATCAGAGACATGCTTGTTTTCTACACCCCTCATGATCCAGTCCGAATTGCAGTAACTCAGAAAAGGAATCCAAGTTTTGACGAAATTGTAGACATGGTGACAACATTCGAATCTACCTAAATGGCATAAGCGATATTAAAAGGAAGCAGTACTTCCACAGCCTAACTATCTGCAGAGGTTAACCAGCTCACTACACGAAGTCATCGCATATATTATTCTGTGATCAAGTCAAGTGATCAAATTCCAATCAGAACATCTTGTTCGGCGTGTTTTATATATAATGAACGAAAGCACTGTAAGTACTTTGAGTCAATTTGTGACCAATGTAAGCAAAGTGGACATTTCAGCAGTGTCTGTTTATCTGCACAAAGGACAGTAGCTGAAAGTCGAGTGAAAAATCATGAAATCAACACAAGAATCGTGGTCAGAAGCGAAATAAAAAAATCAATAGCAAGCCAAATAATACAGCACATTCTATTAGAAGAAAACATTATAGATAACGAACAAGTCTTATCTCTTATCGCAAAACCGGTTGAACAGGTCTTATCAATTACATCTCCACATTCATTGGTCGCAAGATTTTCGTTTCAAGTGAACACCAATGTCCTATGGTTTTTCAATTAGACACAGGTGCCACCTGTTCTATCGTTCTGAATGGATATTACAGTTTGGTAGACCATATTGTGACTCAAAAAAACGGTCTCTGAAAGCCTATGGTGATGTGCCGGTGCCTGTGAAGGGAGTCACAAGTGTAACAGTTACTTGGCAGAACAAAACATGCAAATTACCTCTCATGGTGATCAACAGCTCGCTTGGGGCCAACATAATGGGTATCGATTGGTTCGACGCATTTAATTGTAAAATTTTATTTGATAAAGCTGAGTGTGTGTCTCAGATCTTAAATGATACGTGTGGAGACCATGAATACCCCTTCGGATAGGGGAACAAAAAAGAATATACCCGAGGTAAGGCATGCATGTCGTAAGAGGCGACTAAAATCCAACCTCCGTATACTGAGGGTGAACGTATACATAAATATGCAATGAGCAAAACAAATAGATACATTACCCCAGGCGGCAATCTAGGTTCACTGGAAAATCCACCCTCTTCGTAGGTCGGCTCTACGGATTCTAGGGAGAGCCAATTATTGCATTTAATAAATCCCTTCTTAAAAAAAGCAAGGGTTGCTCGATCACCTCCATCCAAATCGAGTGACAACGGTAAGAAGAGTTCGCCGGTAACGCCAGATGGGCGAGTAAAAAGGGACTCAATGAAAACAGAAATTCTCGAGAAAGACTTGATGAAGTAATAAAACTTTATCAGGATTTAAAGAAAGAAGTTGATCTTCTTCGTAAGGAAAATGAGGTGCTGAAAAATAAACACCACAATGACTCGATTGCTGGTTCATCGCAAGCGAAAAATGTCATTTATGAGACTGATGAAGAAGAGCTAGCCCGCGAAACAGATAAGTTCTCAAACAAAAGGCCGAGTAAGACACGCAAGGGTGGATCCTCACCTGATGGCGCCTGTTTTCCTGAAAAAAATGCATCACCAAAAGATGCCAATATTAAAGAAAAACCTACTAAAATTAGGCCTCCGCCACCAATTAATGTTGTCGGTATTGCGGAGTATAACCGGCTGCAAACTATCTTAAACACCATCATACTTTAAAGTTACTCGTATTTCACTTAATAACAACAAATGAAAAGCTTGCGTGAAAGATCCTGAAAGTTATCGTCTCCTGTCGCGAAAACTAAACGAAGAAAATGTGGAATGGTACACTTATGAGAATAAGTCGGAAAGACCTTTGCGTGTTGTAGCGAGATGTTTGCACCCATCATGTCCAAAAGACGATATTATTAACGATCTAAAGAGGAACTATAAGATCTTAGATGCTGTGAACATCGTCAAAAGAGAAAAAAAAAATATAGCGAAACAAATGTGGTACAGCGTGCTCTTCCACTATTTATTCTTACTTTTGATAAGGCAGAGAAAATAGAAAATATTTACAGAATTAAAACAATCCTCAATATTGTTGTTAAGATCGAACCTTTAAGAAAGAGTGCAAGACTGATTCCGAAGTGTAAACTCTGTCAAGAATTCAATCACACGTAAACTTATTGCCAAAAAGGACCTAGGTGTGTAAAGTGCGCCGGAAATCATCTTACTAAAGACTGCACCTCAGATAGCAAAAGTGCAGCAACGTGCATAACATAAATTGTAATAAAAGTCATCCGGCCAACTATAGAGGCTGTGAAGTAGCAAAAGAATTACAAAAACGGCGATCAAAATTTACGCAGTCACAAAGAAAACCACCAAGCCAAGAAGAAAAGCAAGTTCTTAAGACCCCTAAGAGGTTAAATGCCCAAATACCCAAAGCAAAGTATCAATCAACACAACCAGACCAAACACCAAAGAAAGGTAGTGTAAACACATATGCCCAAATAACGGCTATGAACATACCTTTAAAAAGATACTGCTAGGGATACACTCACGAACGTCTTAAACATAATCCTTTCGAAAATTGAGGAGCAATGTGGTACAAATAAACTTATATTTGATAGGCTAACTAAACTCGAAAACAGTTTTCGGCCAAAACGCCCTACAAAAAGAAAAACATGATGGAAAAGCTCAAAATAATTACTTGGAATGCCAACGGATTATGGCAAAAACTTGGAGAACTAGAAATGTTTATGCATGAGAAAGATATTGATATTTGTTTGATATCGGAAACGCATGTCAAGAAAAAATCAAATAGTAAGATCAATAGATATTTAGAATACCACGCAACTCATCCGTCGAACAAAGCAAGATGTGGGGCATCTTTATTTATAAAAGAATGCATCGAACACACGATAGGCCCAAAAATAGAGGCTGAATCAATGCAATTAATCGGTGTACAGGTTAGAAATCAGAATGTTGTACTGAATGTATCTTCCATATACTGTCCTCCACGATGTAAAATTGAAACGAATGAATTTATGAACGTGCTAAAGTTACTTAAATAAAATTGTATTCTTGGTGGTGACTTTAATGCGAAGCACAGCTTTTGGGGATCTAGAGTTATTTCTCAAAAGGGTCGACTGCTCTACGAAGCGGTATTGGAAATAATTGCGATTTTCATTCGACTGGCAACCCGACTTACTGGCCGACTGATCCATCGAAAATACCTGACCTTATTGATTTTTTTGTGGTCAAAGGAATACCCTCAGATAAAATTAGCATAAAAGAAAGCTTTGATCTTTTCTCAGATCATTCTGCTGTTATTCTCACTATGGGCGAAAATCTTGTTAAAAATGAAAAACCACCCACGCAAACCAATGGGAAAACCAACTGGGAAGGTTCTAAGAAAGATATAGAGGATAACGTTGAATTAAGGGTTTCACTACAAACGCCTCTCGAACTTGAAGACGCAGTAGATAACGTCGTCAATATCGTACAACAAGCCGCATAGAAAAACACCCCGTACCAAAGAGAAATGCCGCGCTTTAAAAACCTAAAATATCCGCAGGAAATAAAAGATATAGTAAAAGAGAAATGAAAAGCACGTAAGAAATGACAGCAAACTCGAGCTCTTCAGCACAAGGTAAATTTAAATCGCTTGTGTAATTTACTAAATAAGACGATAGCAGAATTCAAAAATTCTGAAGTTTTAAATTATCTTGAGAGCTTGACAGCAGGAAAAGAATCCAACTACTCACTCTGGAAAGCTGTTAAGGTAACGAAGAAACCAAAGCTCCCAGCGCCTCCGATTAAGAATGATCAAAACGAATGGGAAAAAAGCGACAAAGAGAAAGCAAACGTTTTCGCGGATTACCTGGAAACACACTAAACCTTTTGATGGGCAAGTACTCAACGAAAATTTAAATATAAGTTCTAACTCAAGCGAAAATTACATTACAAGAAATGCTACCCTTGCCGAATTAAGTAAAGAAAAAAGAAAGCTTAAGTATAAGAAAGCTCCGGGATATGACCTAATTACGGCCGAAGTTCTCAAAATGCTTCGTCGCAAATGGTTAATTAAACTTCTTTATATAATAAATGCCACTCTAAGGATAAAGTACGTTCCGAGCCAATGGAAGGTTGCGGAAGTTATAATGATTCTCAAACCAGGAAAACCATCACATTATAAGAAATCTTATAGACCTATTTCGCTTCTGCCCGTAATATCTAAGGTCTTTGAAAGAATATTACTTCCGCGCCTGCAGCCAATAATAGAAGAAAAGCGCCTAATACCTGAACACCAGTTCGGATTTAGAAGCAATCATTCGACAATTGACCACGTGCATAGGATCACTGACGTCATTGAGAAAACTCTTGAAGAAAAGAAAATTTGTTCGGCGGTCTTCCTAGACGCGTCGCAAGCTTTTGATTAGGTGTGGAACGAAGGCCTAAATTTTAAATAAAGACAAATTCTGCCTTAAGCACTTTATACGCTTCTAAAAACTTATCTAGAAAATAGACTTTTTAGAGTAAGACATTACTCGGACATTACTCGGATCTCAAAGAAATAGTGGGTGCGGTACCACAGGGAAGTGTTTTAGGTACAATATTGTACCTATTATTTACACGTGATATACCTCAAACAGAAGACACTATCGTAGCCACGTTTGCTGACGACACTGCAATACTAGCAGTGGGCCAAACGATAAATTATTCTACGACAAAATTACAAAAAGCTCTGAATAATGTCAATGTTTGGACAAAAACATGGCGGATATCGCTCAACGAAGTAAAATCAGTCCATGTAGATTTTACGAATAAGAAAATTAATAGATTACCGGTATTTGTTAATACGGTTCAAGTTCCGTTTGCCAACGAAGCAAAATATCTCGGAATAACTCTAGACGCGAAATTAAAATGGAAACCGCATGTTAAAAAGAAAAGCGAAGAGTTAAATAATAAACTCAGAGATTTTTACTGGTTGCTCGGGAAAAACTCTAAGCTCAGTATCGAAAATAAGCTAATTTTGTACAGGCAGGTGCTTAAGCCTGTCTGAACTTACGGTATACAACTCTGGGGTTGTACGCGAGATTCTAATTTAAATACCTTACAAACATTTTAAAATAAACTCCTAAGATCATTTGTAAGCGCAAGTTGGTACATTAGAAACGAAGATATCCGCAGAGATCTCGGGATTCCCACGGTTCGCGATGAATTAAAAAATTTTGCCCGAAATCATAGAAAACGGCTATTACAACACTGCAATAGTACTATCATCGAAATTATCGAAGAGACAAATTTAGTACTCCGCCTGCGAAGGACAAAGCCTTCCGATCTGGTGCACTAAACGAGAATCCGCTTTAAAATCGCGGTATAAGCAGGAACTATCACCGGACCTGCAACACGTTAACTAAATTCGTTAAAAATAAATTGCTAGATAAGTTTCAACTCAGTTGCAATCGGGAGGAGGAGATGTTTTTAGTGCAGTAATAATCTCACACTCCTATGAGCATGCGTTTTTCGGTCCTCATAGAGCCCTTTGAAGGTTTTACACCTACCCACGGGAAAAAAATTGATAAAGCTGAGTGTGTGTCTCAGATCTTAAATGATACGTGTGGAGACCTTGAATCTGATGCGAAACATAAAAACATATAAAAACGTTTTTAGTCCGGGACTTGGTTACAGTAAGTATTTTGTTGGTCATCTCACTCTTAAGCCAAATAGTCAACCAACATTTTTCAAACATCGACCTGTACCATTTGCTCTGAAGGATGAAGTTCGCAAGGAACTGGAGCGATTAATATGCTTAGGAGTTTTCAAACGGGTGGACTCCAGTCCATGGGCAGGACCCATTGCTATAGTTGAAAAGAACAATGGTAGACTACACATTTGTGGAGATTTCCGCATAACCATCAACCCTCAACTCATGAATGTTCATCATCCATTGCCTCGCGCCCAAGAACTATTTCACAAAGTCCAAGGAGGCCAATTTTTTATAAAATTGGATTTTACAGACGCATATCTACATATTCCACTAGACGACGAGTCCAAGAAGTTATGTGTGGTGAACACAGAATTAGGACGTTTGGAATATCGGCGTGTACCATTTGGAACTGGCAGTTCGACGGGAATTTTTCAACAGTACTTGGATCAACTCACTTCTGGAATTGAGTTTTGTGGCGCGAATGTAGAAGACATCATCGTTCAGGACGAACCAATTCAGAACATCTTAATAACCTTCAGGTAATTCTCAAACGACTTGAACGACATGGTTAAAGATGCATTATTGAAAAGAGTCAATTTGCAGAGAAACAAATTGAATACTTTGGTCATATTATCGACGCAACAGTCATTCGATCCTCCGATTCGTTGCTTAAAGCCATCCAAGATCTCCCAAGGCCATCGAACATAAAGGAACTAGAATCCTTCATAGGAAAATTGAACTACTACAATCAGTTCATCGAAAACTTTGCCCGAATAGCCGCTCCACTTAACAAATTGCGTTCACCAAACCAAACTTTTGCATTGGGTAAAGAACAACAAAGTGCTTTCAACCAATTTAAGGAAAAAATTGTGAGTATATCCCGACTGGTGCATTTTAGCAATGATCTGCCGATAACATTGGCCACTGATTCATCATCACAGGGCATCACCGCTGTAATCTATCACGTCTTCCTAGACGGAACAGAGAGACCAATTGCATTTGCATCTAAGACGTTAGATGAGTCCGAAAGGAAATACAGCCAATTTGAGAAAGAGGCTCTCTCAATTGTGTTTGGCGTAAAAAGATTCCATCAGTATTTGTATGGACGACAATATGAGCTGATAACAGATCATCAACCATTTGTTACAATCTTCAACCCCAGCAAAAAACTACCTCATATGACAGTACAACGACTCCAGCGCTGGGCAATAATGCTTATGGGTTATACATATAGCATTCGATATCGATCAACAAAGCAACATGGTAACGCAGTCTGCCCTTCGAGGTTGCCTATAGGTCCTGATAAGGGATTTGATCAATCAGAAGAAGCGTGTCTTATAGATGAAACATCATCTCTATCAGTTGAAGATTTTCCTGTCGATTCTGCAGTCATAGCTAAAGCATTGCAAATGGACCCGACCCTTCGCAAAGTAATGGCGTATGAGGAGAATGGGCGACCTCCCAGGTTACCATCAACTGATGAACAATTATTACTCTACTTTCGTAGAAAATTATCTTTCACAATCCATTCTTATGTTCTTCGCTTCCACAGCGGAAGCTCCAGAGTTGTTGTTTCTCCGCAGTTGCAGAAAAAGTTGATTGCGCTCCTCTATCAAGGTCATTGGGGAATATCTCGCATGAAAAATATTTCTCGCAGATACTGTTGGCGACCGACTCTCGATAACTACATTCAGACAGTTGTTGAAAAATGTCACGCATATCAAATCAATGCTAGCCAAGCAACCAAGGAATACACCAGCTGGCCGACGACATCCGAGGTTTCTGAAGGGGTTCATATTGACTTTGCTGGGCCATTCCAGAAATACATGTGGCTAATTGTGGTGTACTCAAACTCAAAATTCCCCTTCTTTATAAGTATGTCATCAACGACCTAGCAAGCAACTATCAGCGCCTTGCGATCTATTTTCGCACTGGAAGGGTTACCAAGGCATTAGTTTCTGACAATGGGCCACAGTTCAAATCAACCGCATTTCAAGAGTTTTACCGAAAAAATTCCGTACAGCATCTGACATCAGCGCCATTCAATCCAGAGTCTAATGGTGCGGCAGAGAGAAGGGTGCGCACCTTTACATCAGCACTTGTCAAAATTCTTGGAGATGTATCCAACTGTGGCGAAGCACTAGCAGTTTTTCTAGCCACTTATCAGGCAACTCCTGATGAAAATGGAAAATCACATGCAGAGAAGCTGGACGACAGTATCGAACACCGTTGTCAGCTCTAGCTCCGGAAAAATAAATTTGTGGAAAGGGTGAGCATCAAGCAACAATAAATCGGAAATTATCTGTTAATCAACAGGTATTTGTGCGACAATACGTGCCAAAAAATATGTGGATACTTGCTGTAGTAAGAAAACAACTTGGAAGACGTATGTATCTGGTGGAAACGGAGACTGGATTATGGAGGCGACATCAGAATCAAACAAGACCTCGTTTTGAGAAAAAGTTCGCTAGTCCAGAAGTACACAAAGTTCCAAAGGTTGTTTCGATGACCTTACCAAACAATCAAAGCAACAGTTGCACGAGTGCTGACGTAACATTGAATCGACGTTCCCTAGATGAATCTGATGTTGAAATTTATCCACAAACTTGCACACCTACAGTTGACTTGGACATGATGCTAGCCACATCACCAACAGCACCACTACCCACATTTCCGCCACCACAACTAACACAATCGATACCAGTACTACCGAACTTAACTTCATCTGAAGACATGACTGACCATGTGCCAGTAAGCGAAGTAGAAGTTCCAAGAAGATCCGATCGGCCTAGGAAGCAACCAGTTCGTTTTACTCCAAATTAGGAGTGGGGTATCTGATATAATCGGACCTTAACAGAATATTATATTGATTAGTCTAAAATATTGGTTAAATATCATGTAAGTCATTGTATATCCGGCTGTCAAAATTGGTCTAATTGGAAAAATGTAAAATGAACCGAATGGCATTTTTTGAGACTTCCGACTTAACTGGATTAAATTGCTTCAGTAATTAATTTTTAAGAATTTGTGAACTATAAAAATAAATTGTGAATTGAATAACCTTGTTTCCTTTTAATCGCCTGGAACATATATCAGGTAATATGTACCTACGCTGCTTACATATGTAAATGGAACCTAGGTATGTAAATATGAAGGTACATAATAATGTATAATGAAAGTGTTGGATGGTGATGGTTAGGTAGATATATATATGCATATAAAAATGTATATGATAGTTGTAATGTACATAATATTTATTTGATTTTTAAAGATATATAGGTATATAAGTGTATGATAGCCCAAATAGAATATAATGTTTGTAGGTAGGTATTCAGTGACGTAGATAGCAAAAACATGTGTAATTCGTAAAACTGAAATAAAATTAGGTAGAAAAAATGGATATACATATTTTTATCGAGAGACAGACGGAATAGCGGAATATCAACATTTTACATCCATAGGGTGGGAGTTGGTTTGAAGCACGGAAAATGCTGGACAATCCATACATATATTTCTTTTACTGGTAATACTTTCTCTGCGGAGCATTCGATTGCCATCAAGATGAAGGAAATGTTAGAAGTTAAATATTTTTTTCTTCCCGTGGATAAGTGTAAAACCTTCAAAAGGCTCTATGAGGACCGAAAAACGCGTGCTCATAGGAGTGTAAGATTCTTACTACACTAAAAACACCTCCTCCTCCCGATTGCAACTAAGTTGAAATTTATCTAGCAATTTATTTTTAACGAATTTAATTAACGTGTTGCAGGTAACTATCCGGTTAAGTGTACCCAGGTGCGCTTACAATTGATCTTAGGAGTTTATTTTCAAATGTTTGTAAGGTATTTAAATTAGAATCTCGCGTACAACCCCAGAGTTGTATACCGTAAGTCCAGACAGGCTTAAACACCTGCTTGTACAAAATTAGCTTGTTTTCGATACTGAGATTAGAGTGTTTCACGAGCACCCAGTACATATCTCTGAGTTTATAATTTAACTCTTCGCATTCCTTTTTAACATGCGGTTTCCATTTTAATTTCGCGTCTAGAGTCATTCCGAGATATTTTGCTTCGTTAGCAAACGGAACTTGAACCGTATTCACAAATACCGGTAATCTATTAATTTTCTTATACGTAAAATCTACATGGACTGATTTTACTTCGTTGAGCGATATCCGCCATGTATTTGTCCAATCATTGACATTATTCAGAGCTTTTTGTAATTTTGTCGTAGAATCATTTATCGTTTGGCCCACTGCTAGTATTGTAGTGTCGTCAGCAAACGTGGCTACGATAGTGTCTTCTGTTTGAGGTATATCACGTGTTAATAAAAGGTACAATATTGGACCTAAGACCCTTCAGTGTGGTACCCCACCCACTATTTCTTTGATATCCGAGTAATCGTTTCCATGTCTTACTCTAAAAAGTCTATTTTCTAGATATCCTTTTCGAAGCGTATAAAGTGCTTCAGGTAGAATTTGTCTTAATTTAAAATTTAGGCCTTCGTGCCACACCTAATCAAAAGCTTGCGACGCGTCTAGGAAGACCGGCGAATAAATTTTCTTTTCTTCAAGAGTTTTCTCAATGACGTCAGTGATCCTATGCACGTGGTCAATTGTCGAATGCTTGCTTCTAAATCCGAACTGATGTTCAGGTATTAGGCGCTTTTCTTCTATTATTGGCTGCGCAGGCGCAGAAGTAATATTCTTTCAAAGACCTCAGATATTACGGGCAGAAGCGAAATAGGTCTATAAGAATTTTTAAAATGTGATGGTTTTCCTGGTTTGAGAACCATTATAACTTCCGCAACCTTCCATTGGCTCGGAACGTTATTTAGCCTTAGAGTGGCATTTATTAAATAAATAAGATTGACTAAATCTTTGCGAGGAAGCATTTTGAGAACTTCGGCCGTAAATAGGTCATATCCCGGAGCTTTCTTATACTTAAGCTTTCTTATTTCTCTACTTAATTCGACAAGGGTAACATTTCTTGTAATGTAATTTTCGCTTGAGTTAGAACTTATATTTAAATTTTCGTTGAGTACCTCCCCATCAATAGGTTTAAATGTGTTCTCCAGGTAATCCGCCGAACGTTTGCTTTCTCTTTGTCGCTTTTTGCCCATTCGTTTTGATCATTCTTAATCGGAGGCGCTGGGAGCTTTGGTTTCTTCGTTACTTTAACAGTTTCCAGAGTGAGTAGTTGGTTTTTTTTCCTGCTGTCAAGCTTTCAAGATAATTTCCAACTTCAGAATTTTTGAATTCTGCTATCGTCTTTTTTAATAAATTACACAAGCGATTTAAATGTACCTTGTGTTGGAGAGTTCGAGTTTGCTGCCATTTCTTACGTGCGTTTGGTTTCTATTTTGCTAAATCTCTTATTTCCTGCGGATATTTTAAGTTTTTAAGGCGCGGCATTTCTCTTTGGTACGGGGTGTTTTTCCATGCGGCTTGTTGTACGATATTGACGAAGTTATCTACTGTGTCTTCAAGTTCGAGAGGCGTTTGTAGTGAGACCCTTAATTCAACGTTATCCTCTGTATTTTTCTTAAGACCTTCCCAGTTGGTTTTCCCATTTGTTAGCGTGGGTTGTTTTTCATTTTTAACAAGATTTTCGCTCATAGTGAGAATAACAACATAATCAATCAAAGCTTTCTGTTATGCTAATTTTATATGAGGGTATTCCTTTGACCACAAAAAAATCAATAGGGTCAGGTATTTTCGATGGATCAATCGGCCAGTAAGTCAGGTTGCCAGTCGAATGAAAATTGCAATTATTTTCCAATACCGCTTCGTAGAGCATTCGACCCTTTTTGAGCTTTTGAGAAATAACTCTAGATCCCCAAAAGCTGTGCTTCGCATTAAAGTCACCACCAAGAATAAAATTTTGTTTAAGTAACTTTAGCACGTTCATAAATTCATTCTTTTCAATTTTACATCGTGGAGGACAGTATATGGAAGATACATTCAGTACAACATTCTGAGTTCTAACCTGTACACCGATTAATTGCATTGATTCAGCCTCTATTTTTGGGCCTATCGTGTGTTCGATGCATTCTTTTATAAATAAAGATGCCCCACCTTTTGCTTTGTTCCACGGATGAGTTGAGTGGTATTCTAAATATCCATTGATCTTACTATTTGATTGTTTCTTGACATGCGTTTCCGATATCAAACAAATATCAATATCTTTCTCATGCATAAACATTTATAGTTCTCCAAGTTTTTGCCATAATCCGTTGGCATTCCAAGTAATTATTTTCCATCATGTTTTTCTTTTTGTAGGGCGTTTTGGCCGAAAACTGTTTATTTGTACCACATTGCTCCTCAATTTTTGAAAGGATTATGTTTATGACGTTCGTGAGTGGATCACTAGCAGTATCTTTTTGTAAAGGTATGTTTTTAGCCGTTATTTGGGCATATGTGTTTACACAACCTTTCTTTGGTGTTTGCTCTGGTTGTGTTGATTGATCTTTTTCTTTGGGTATTTGGGCATTTAACCTCTTAGGGGTCTTAAGAACTTGCTTTTCTTCTTGGCTTGGTGGTTTTCTTTGTGACTGCGTAAATTTTGATCGCCGTTTTTGTAATTCTTTTGCTACCTCACAGCCTCTATAGTTGGCCGGATGACTTTTATTACAATTTATGCACGTTCCTGCACTTTTGCTATCTGAGGTGCAGTCTTTAGTAAGATGATTTCCGGCGCACTTTACACACCTAGGTTCTTTTTTGCAATAAGTTTACATGTGATTTTTTTTTTTTTTTTTTAAACTATGCGCGCACTCAAGGGGTTATGAATACCCTTAAAATGCTTATACACAGTGCGAGCAATTAGGAAAATGGGATAGGATTAGACAGGAGATACCGATGTACATTGGTTTTAAATGCCTGATTATCGAAATGGGAGGGAAAAATTGGGTCGGGTAAAGCATTCCACATTCGTGTTGTGCGGCTAAAGAAAGAATCTCTATACTTGACAGTACGTCCGAAGTTGGGCTCAAGGGTAAATTGATTGGCTTTCCTAGAAGCGTGAGTGTTACGGTTGAATAGTGGTAGTTGCATAGTTTGTGGCAGATGATTTTTTATAATACAATTTTATATACTACAGAAATTATTCTGCCAAGTAGAAGACGTAGCATTATATA
This sequence comes from Philhelius pedissequus, assembly GCA_910595825.1. Lineage (NCBI taxonomy): Eukaryota > Metazoa > Arthropoda > Insecta > Diptera > Syrphidae > Philhelius > Philhelius pedissequus. The sequence continues at coordinate 191,675,540 of OU343160.1, forward strand.
TAATTGGACTTGTTGAATTATTGATTCAAAACACTTTTCAAAAGAAGGTATAAAATTCCTCACTTTTTTAATAAATGCGTGTTTGAAAATACAATACTTTCCAAAGGAATGGAAAACTGCTAAAGTTGTCTCAATCTTAAAGGCCGGGAAACCGCCAGATATCGCCAGTGGATATAGACCAATTAGCTTGCTGAGTAGTTTAAGTAAAATTTACGAAAAAATTTTAAAAGAAAAAATGCTAAAGATCATATCTGATGAAAAAATTTTCCCTGATCAGCAGTTCGGATTCAGAAGATTTCACTCTACGTCTCATCAGGTTAAAAGAATATGTCAACATGTCAAAAGTAGACGCATCCAGGGAAAATCAACTGGCATGATTCTTTTAGATATTGAAAAAGCTTTTGGTTCCGTATGGCACAAGGGAATAATTTATAAAATGATAAAATTTAAAATTCCGTTGTATTTGTGCAAAATTGTCCAGAGTTTTCTTTCCAACCGATGTTTTAGTGTTCATGTCAATAGCAGTGTTTCGTCAATAGCTAGGTTCAATTTTGGTGTCCCTCAAGGTTCAGGACTTAGCCCTATTTTATATAATTTGTACACTTCAGATTTCCCAAACATCCCTTACTGTGAATTTGCTATTTTCGCTGATGACACAGCAATATATTCTTCAGATGAACTTGCTCTCAACATCGAGAGTAATTTAGTGCAGTCTGTTGAAATATTACAAAATTACTTCAATAAATGGAAAATAAAGTTAAACGCCGACAAATTCCAAGCTATCTTTTTTTCAAGGAAAAGAAAATCTTGTTATCTTCCCAGCAACCAATCCATTATTATAAATGGTAAGAACATAGTTTGGGAAAATTCTGTAAAATATCTTGGGATACATCTTGACACCAAACTTACATTCAAACATCATATAAATAGCACTATAAAGAAAATTAATATAGCTATTACTGCTTTACCCTTTTATAAATCGAAGATTTTCATTGACAATTGAAAATAAAGTAATCATTCTAAAGGTCATATTTCAAGCAATACTGCTATATGGAAGCCCTGTCTGGGGAAGGGCTGCTTTGTGTCACATTAAAAAACTTCAGGTGTCACAAAACAAGATATTAAAAATGATGCTAAACCTCCCTTTTCGTTACTCGACTAGTGATCTTCACCGAGAAACTAATGTTGAATTGATTTCAGAACGAATAAATAAACTTGAAGCAAACTTTAATTATAGATGTAACAACACTGCCAACCCTCTTGTTTATCAGATCGATTACTTGTAATAAATAGTCGTTTTGTTGTTCACTTAAACTATTTATTTATATATCTATTTACCTATTTCTGTTCATATTATGTGGATTTTTCTTTAGTTTATGTATTCACGTATTTATGTATCTATTTATTTATTATTTATTTATTTATTCATTTCTCCATTTATTCATTTATTTATTGACTTATTTATTTACTTATTTATTTATTTATTTATTTAATTATTTTACTTATTTATCTATTTATTATTGTTGTTTTTATTGTTTATCTTTGTATTTAATTATTTATTTATCCATTATTATTTTTTTTTATTGTTTTGCTTATAGTAACACTTATTTTTTGTTCTTTTCTTATTTATTTATTTAATAACTAACATATTATTATTTTGTTCCTAATTCAAATATACAAACATACTTATGAGAAATCAGAATTAAATTCTAGTCATTTATATATATATTGGAGGTTTTTCTTTGCTTTTCCTTCAAATAAAATCTTTCCCAATTATATTTTTATTAATAATTAAATTAATGTTTCAGATGTAAGACTTTAAATGTCAAATCACTGTATTGTAAAATGTGCGGTTACAACACCTTTTGTACTGATTTATTGCAAATAAAAATTACTACTACTACTACTGATTCAAAATAGCTTTTATCGGTCTTTAGTCCATAAAATTTGCGTTTCATCCAAGTGAGTGAGCGATGAGACCGCCGAGGCGAAACGCAAATTTTGGGGACTAAATGCCGTTAAAAGCTATTTTGATTCAGTATTTAAATCTATGTTAGGATTTTAATTCTGTAAATTAGGATGGTAATATGCACAGTACACATATCATTATTATGTGTACTGTGTACCAACACTACATAAATATATGGAGCCTATGTATTTAAATACGTAGGTACATAATAATGTCTCATGAAATTGTTGTATTATGATGGTTAGGTAGATGTATGCATATAAAATTTTATATGATAGTTGTAATATACATAATAGTCATTTGATTTTTAAAGATATATATATAAACTAGCTGTAACCTGGCGCGTTGCCACCAATTGAAATTAATTTGAAGTAAATACATAAATTTAGCTCACAATGAAATTTTCTGCTGTACCGGTGTCGAAGGCAAGCGACAAAAAGACAAAAAATCTGTTAAATAGCTCATATACCGTAACAGCAGATATTGCATGTTTTCTTCAGAATTAATTGCATTGTATTTGATTTATTAGAAATGTAATTTTATATATAACTAAGTCACGTATTTAAACAACCCTTTACCATTATATATTGCTGGTTTGATCCTAGCTGAGGAGAGATCCAACGTAAAGTTGGCTCCTAGAAGTCCATATTATAGTATGTCAATGACTGCGATAATCGAAGTTCGTTAAATTATTCGCAACTTAGGGAATGTTCCAGACGCTATTCATAATGTCGGCCCAAGAATCCAAACATTGACGCCGTTAGTAGGTAGATAATCTAGTTATCATATGCAGGCTTAAAGCCGACGTAGGTAATATTACCTTGATTCTTAGTATAATTAATTTTCGAATGGATGATTCAAGGAATAGTTACATATATACAATACATACGCCTACCTGCCAATACATATTTAAAACTAGATTATGGTTTTAAATTATGTCATTTTGGAGGATATAATATGTACCTACATTCATAGATGTAGTATAGGCAGTTTGACCAATGAAAAAGTTCAAATCCTGCTAAAATAGTGTTTTGGCAGGATTTTTTGAATACAAAAACTGCTAATTTTTCTTAGCAGAAAAAAAACTGCCAACTCAGGAAATCATGTTCTTAGAACGCAAAAAACGTAAATATATGCCTGGACCAATCGAACTTATCTTAAGGTGACGTTTAAATACCGAGTGTATATTCTTTTGTAGTTTTTTTTTACTTAAGTATGTTTAATTTTAAATAATTGTCAAAAAAGAAGTTGCTTACTTTCTTAAGTTAATTTAAAAAAAAAGGAAATTACCTTACAAATAGTTATTAATCCACTTCACAACATGTTAATCTAATTAAGTAAGAGGTATTTATATAAATTTTTTACTCAAAAGTTTTCTGCTTCATTTAAACCACAAAAATATCGCGAAATTGTTGTTTTTCTTCTACGGTAAAATAAAATTTTGATGGAGCAACTTGTTTGATTATATTAGGCGGAATATAGAAGACATCACAACATTTCTTATTTACCTCTCACTAAAATTCAACATTATTTTCAATATTCTCCCATTTATTCTGATTTATGTTGTCCCATTGCGATTTAATTTTGGAAATAATTTCGGAATTCATGTTTTTATCTTTAAAAAATCTGTTAATGGTTGCTTATAAATCCAAAAACATTTTTTAACGGCAACGAAATTTACTCCCTGCAAAATTCGTAGATTTTGTGGAGTTCGCGATTGAAGCTCTGTAATGAGCGATACGCATTTGAGTTTTTAAAGTATTATTTATTCATTTATTTTGGGTTTGGGAAATATGAAAACCTGCTAGATTCCTGCTAAAAAACTGCGGGCCGGATTTGAAAAAAAAAATGCTAAAAGCAAAATTTTCCGGCTAAATTTAGCAAGAAAAAATGCTTAATTGGCCACATTGAGTATAGGTATGTAAATATGTACATAAAATAAGAAAATGAAGGATGTAGGTGGGCATATGCACATACCCATAATAAAGGTGCTATGCATACATAAGTTCCATGTGATTTTTAAAGATACATATATGTATGGCCTAAATCGTATGTAGTATTCAGTGACGTACGCAAAAATAGGTAAAAAGGGAATAATAAAGTAGAATTATATGGATAATACACAAAAAAACGTGTGGGCATATTACCGATAAAACAATATGTAACAAGTGTGATACCAATCCATCCAACCGTTTAGGTTGCTGACTCGAGGACAGACCGACGGACGGAGTTGAGGGAACCACTTTTTTGGTGTTTTCAATGATCGTAATTCATGTTTGTTTGGCAGATTTTTTTTACGAATGTATAACTTGCCTTCAATTTTTTTACGCAAAGGTGCCTAGAAATTGTTGATGCAGTAATATACGCAAGGGGATGGATTTTAATTCAAAATTCAGACTCAGATCCGGCTAGAGTGTTCAAAAAATGTATGACTTTTGAAAAAACTTGAACCAACTTAAAACACACATACCAACAATGAAAGCAAGTGTAGTTCATCTTTAGAAGACACTTTATACTCTTTTGATCAATAGAAGGGATTAGACTTCAAGAGGTAAGAAAGGCGACATTATATTAATTATTAAATTGATTGCAATCCGAAGACTTAAAGATTGCAAGACTTTCCAAATATTTCAAAGAATGCAAGCATTAATAAGTAAAGCATTTTAACTTCTCAAAAGATGATCCGTATGTTCAGATTTTCATAACTAGATTATTGACGATGATGATTTGGTGAACAAACTGATCACGAATAGTCCGACCAACCATGTCTGGTGGTGCACGCAGCTGCATGATTCTTCTTCCCTATTTGGGAGACCTCGGACGGCGATCCATAGGCGGCGGGGACATACGACGTACGTGCTCAGCCGGCGACCGACGACACACCTGCGGCGCCGATGGTGGAGATTTATGTAAGCGCGAACGACTAGGACTTCGAGGCGAACGCGACAGACGATGTTAAATTTCAGGGCCTCCAAGGCGACCGTTGCTACCCGACGGTCCCGCTTAACCAATGTTACCACTTGGGCGACCACCGCGACCGGCCAAACGAAAATTTTCCATCGCGGTCACTCTCCCCCGAACTGTTCTCTGCTTGAATGTATATTTTCTTGTAATCAGTGTGTCGCCAACGATTCATATATTTTCCCCCACCTCTAGTAACTTCTTATACCAATAGTCGTTGGTGTCTGCTCGTGCTTTCTTCATAACGTTGTCAATTTGACACTTTCCAGCATAAAGAAAATAATTACATAGAGGCGCGACTCGTACCCCCTTGCATAGAGAAAATAATTAAATAGAGGCGCGACTCGTACCCCCCTTGCCTTAAACACCCGCAAATTTTTTTTTAGGTGATTAAGAGAAAACTCTCTTAATTTACTCATTTTTTCCTATCTGTGAATACATGTGAGTGGTGGATTAAAAAACCATATTGCTCAAACTGACAGATAATTTTTTTTGTTTTTGGTTTGTCAAAAGTCTGTCTGACATTTCTAATTACCAAAACATAAATAATGTTTTTTTTTCACATTTGGTAAGTTTTATTTCATATTTATTTAATTATTCTTTATTACAATAAAAGAAATATATTTAACTATAAAAAAAAATTGTTTTTTATGTTTGTTTGATAAAGATTTGGCCACAATGCCGGAGATCCGATGGAAAGCGTACATCCAAAGGTATATCTTAGATTGGAAACTCAGAAACCAAACCCAATTGTTTCTTGTTTTCTATAATTGTTTTGTTGTTTTTTTTTTAGATTGGGAGTGAAGACGTACTTAGTTCATCTGGGAGTGATACCACCAACCACTCCACTTTACACAAAAACCAATCCATCAACAAAAAGTGAAGATCGAATTGGTTATTTAGAAAAGAAGGCTTCACATTGGCGGCCACAATGTGAAATCTCACGAATAAGCGATTCGCTGCCACATGAAGTGTCTCGTCTATGTAAAGAGAAACAACAATACAATGAGCCATTAGTAGTGGCGGGTTGTTGCTGTAGTACAGAAATATAGAAAGCTTTTCTTGGAATCTATTCTTCAACAGGACATGTTTTGGTACCGGAAACAATTTCCCCAGCAAAATGACAGAGTAAGTAAACCTTTATTTTGCAAGTGCAAATTCATATCTAATCGATGTTTTTCTTATAAACTTTCAGAGATCTCGATAAACTGAAAGAAGGAATCGCTGAGAAAGTAGCCATATTATCTTCTTGGAAGAAATATATCGTCAGTGGCAATCTCATGAACGAGATCGATATGCACATGTTGACCGAAACACCTTGGTCTGTATCTGTAGCTTCTAAGCAGATTTTTGGCCTGTCTGTGGATCAGAATTCAATCAAAGAGAAATAAGGTAAGTTAAATAGAAAAAAAAACCTAATTTGATGTATTTTTGAGTATTTGTTTTTCTTTTAATTTTGTAGGACAAACAGAGCCTGGCATTCATCTCAAAACCATGACGAACAATAAGGTTCGACCACACAACAATGAAGCCCAGCAGGAAGTCATTATTGCCAGATATTATAATTAGATACATAGGCTCAATATTTTAAAGTGTTCTCCTTTTATATATATATATTTGTATATAGCTTAAGAATTGTGATTCACTTGATTTTTTTCAATTACATTTTCTTTAAGGGTGTTAAAAAAAATTCTTTTCTTTTCAAGGGAAATGTAATGTTGTGTGTCTCAATGACACATAGGTAAGTATTATAGCCCTATGCTGAGGTAAATTAACACTCAGTACAGTTACAATCATTGAGATCAAGCAAGTACTTTGGAAATGACAGCTTGTCCACGTTAGCAAATCCAAGAAATTTCTACTGATATCAAGAAAAATCTTGAAATCAGTACTTACGCCAAGCTCTAATTTCCAAACTACTTGCTTGATTTCGATGATTGTAACGGTTCTGAGTGTAAATTAACCTTAGCTTCTAAATCCCTGCAATCATTTTAAATTCAAAAAATTATTTCGAAAAATTGCTATCTAAAAGTAGTTTCTTCGTGTTTTAAAAAAAATGAAAAATTACAAAATTACTTTCAGATGCAAATTTTTTGAAATATTTGCCCGAATTGTAAACGGTTTCAAGAATTTACAAGCTGACATAAATTAAAACTCACAACAGTTTCAATCATCGAGATCAAACAAGTACTTTGGAAATGACAGCTTGTCCAAAGTAGCAAATCCAAGAAATTTTTACTGATATCAAGAAAAATCTTGAAATCAGTACTTACGCTAAGCTCTAATTTCCAAACTACTTGCTTGATTTCGATGATTGTAACGGTTCTGAGTGTAAATTAACCTTAGCTTCTAAATCCTTGCAATCATTTTAAATTCAAAAAAATATTGCGAAAAATTGCTATCTAAAAGTAGTTCTTTCGTGTTTTTAAAATTAGACCGTTTTTTAAAGGTGAAGTTGAACAAACATTCCCGAAAATAAACAAAGAATCATATACATGTATATATATATAAATATTGTATTAATGACAACACAAAATAATTAAAATTATTATTATTATTCATTACAAGTAAGTTTGCTGCTCACAGAGATATATAGAACATTATGAAGAATAGAATAAGATCACATTTTTGCCAAGAACACAATCAATGTTAATTATTATGATCCTTTTTTATTTCAATATTGAATGAGGTGGATGATGTGGTGTCTTGCAGTTTGTGAGGCAGAATCATCTGCAACAGTTGTCGCCTGTGCTTCGCGTCGTCGGTGTTGGTGTGTGTGTCGTCATCGGTCTCATTGACTGCAGCAGATATTTCTGCATTGAACTGAATCAAAACACAAGGCTCCATTTCATAGAAATTGGATTCACACGCAGCAAATTTCCCACAAAAACTACCTGTAAAATAAAAAATAAACAATCTGTAAATATTTAGAGATTATGAAATCCGATTTTATGATTTTCGACTACTAATGGATGCTATGATAGATATTTCAGGATTCTTAGCAGATTTTCGATTGCGATGGATTCTGTGATAGGGCCGATTTATTAGTTTTAAATTTCGAGTTTTCTTTAATGTAACTAAACTTTGATGCTATGGATTTTAATTCTGTAAATTGGGATGGTAAAATGTACCTACATTACATTCATATGTATGTGTATGGAGCCTAGGTATGTAAATATGTAGGTACATATTAATGTATAATGAAAGTGTTGGATGGTGATGGTTAGGTAAATACATATATGCATACATATGTACACTTTTATCTATAAAAATATTAAATTTTGCGTACTTATCAGCGGCATTTCCCATAGAACCATCTTAGCGGATGGCCCGATTAAAATAATTTATTTTATACAAACGCTTCCTAAAAGTGTTAATAAAACTGCATACTACAATTTTCGAAGAAAAAGTTCTGAAGAACCGATTTTTCAAAAACCATTTAGTAAATATTTTTGAAATTTGAATTTTATATGTATATTATTAATATTTTCAAAATGGCGTTTAATTTTTTTTCTAAAAATATTTTTGAAATTTTATACATAAACAAATAATTAAATTTTTTTTAATATACATCTTATTTATCCAGGAATTAAAATGGCATCTTTGTTTTCCCTCAAAACTATACAACTAAGCAATATAAAAACATTTAATTATGTGTATATTATCCATTTATTTCTACCATAGTATATTTCATATACAATGTAGATCCTAATATATTTATATATATGTACATACATAAATGATTACATGAATCTTATGTATGCATAATGCACATAAATGGCGCTCATTATGAATAGCTAATCGAACATTCGATAAGTTGGGAATAATTTAGCGAACTTCGATTTTCACGGTATTATTAATAGTGAACTTCAACATTCGCTTAAAAATAAATAGTTAAAGTATGCGATAAAATCTCAATACATCCTTGATCCATCATTGAACCTCAGTTAATCGACGAATATTTCAAATATTTTACTATGGAAAACTAACTAAACAGGTTTGATAATTTATAATTTAGCACTTTTTCCAAAAAAGAAGCTTATTTAGTTTTGCCTTAAAACGGTTTCAGAGCATGAATGCCAAAAATTTGTATGACTGGTAATAATTTGGATTTCAGTAATCATTTATGTTACAAATTCTGTTCCTGAGAGTGATCTTAATTATTAGTAATTGAACAGAACTAATAATATTTTTGCAAACACAAGTGTCAAAACGGGTAATATCTTTGACGTTTTTTCTTCGCACATGCAAGTAAACAAATTGAGTTTTGCAAATTACAAGCACCTTTTAATTTGCCTAATTAAAAGTAAAGCTCAGGTAATAAAATATCCCATATCACTTTAATACTAATATTAATTTTATAATATGTTAGTACTTTTCACGATGGATGAAGATACCGTCTTGTCGTTACCTCAGAAAAGATACTATCGCCAGAGGGCTCATTCTGATCCAATAGCTGACCACTGCTTTGACTAGTGGGTTCGTAAAATCGTTGGGTTCAATAAGATTTAATATAATTTTCCTAGCCCATCGTCCCCTGATAAATTCGACTGAACTACCCTATATCCAGGCATAACCACACAGAGCGTGGAGTTCGCTGATGTTGGATGTGGTTATGGCGGCTTTCTGGTAACACTCTGTAAAATGTTTCTGGAAAAGTATGCCCTGGGAATGGAAATCAGAGTTAAGGTTTCTGACTATGTAATGGATCGAATCAAGGCATTAAGAACCCTCAACCCTGGGAACTATGGAAATATTGCGTGTATTCGAACAAATGCCATGAAGTATTTACCAAACTATTTCAAGAAAGCTCAACTTTCCAAAATGTTCTTTTTTTACACGGATCCTCATTTTAAAAAGGCAAAACATAAGTGGCGCATAATAAACAATGCCTTACTATCAGAGTATGCTTATGTTCTTAGAAAAGAAGTACACTATAAGAGAAATCTTTTATGTTGGACATAGTCGCTGATAATATTATTTTTAAATTAAGGGCCTTGTTTACACGATAACAGATGTTGAAGACCTGCATAAGTGGATGGTTAGTCATCTTGAAGGACATCCTCTTTTTGAGAGGCTTTCTGAAGAGGAGACCGTAAGTTTAACATCGAGCGATATGATTTAGATTATGTAATAAAATTTCTTGTCCTGTAGAAAGTGGATCCAATTACACCGCAGCTTTACCAAACCAGTGAGGAAGGAGCAAAAGTCGTCCGAAATAAGGGAGATCATTTTGTTGCAATATTTAGAAGAATATAAAATTATTAAAATGTTTCAATTTTTACGAAAACAATTTCCTGTTAACTTTCACAAAACTATGCATTTTTACAAATAATTAGGTTAAACGACTATTAGGTTCAAGTATGTACGTCGGCCGGAATAAGTACCTTATTACACTTGTTCAATAACTTAATATAATGATGAAATGATTTGAACTACTTGCTGCCCATAAATTTGTTCCAAGGGAGGAGATGGATCTCCGTAAAATGTGATATTATTATGATCAATTTTTTTAAAGAATTTTCGAATCATGCCTCTTTTTGATATGGAACCCGAATCCACTCTATTGTATTCGAGTAGATTTGTGTTCTTTTAAGATTTATCTTAAGACACTGTCATGTCTAACTAATGCATTACTTGTGAGCATCATCTTTTTAATTTAGAAATTATTTGAATACTACTCAGATGGTCAACGGGTGTTATACGTTATGAATCTGATTTCAATAGTACCCTGAATAGTTGCGGACTAAGCTTGTTAGAGGCCCGGGTCGGCAATGCTTATGTGATCAGATATTTTTGTAATCAGCTTTTACGACAAAACCAAAAACATAATCATATAATACACGTACGGGTTCAGAAAGAATGCAGACCAGCATTAGAAAGAATAATAAATAGAAGACAAAATACATAAGAGCTTTTTTTAATAGAAAATTAACGAAATTCCGAACTGAATAATTTTCGTTTTATCTAAATTATTTAAAAAACTAAAAAATTACATCATCATTTTATAGACGCTGCGGTTTTTTTTTTAAATATGTACATACTTCCAAGTCAAAATTCTTAATTCTGAAATACAAAGGTTATTGTTTTTTTTTTAAGTTAACATCATTTACCAAATTTTAAGCCCTAAATCGTATATTAATTGCATATTTTACCTGAAAAATAAATTAATGAACAATTTAAAATGATCAACTTTTTGTATTTTTGTAATGCAGAAATTTGACATGGATTCAATGGAATTACAATCTTGGTATGGGTGCTTTGGTCCATTTAATACTATTTCATTGATTTTCCTTGCGCTTATAGGTATATATAGGTAGAATATTTATTTAATATTCACAATTTGCACATCAATACCTTTTCCGTTTGTCGGTCATTACGAAAAATAACTAGCGGCTGGTTAATGCAAGGAAATTCGAAACTTTTATCAACAATAAATATAAAATATTTCCCGGCAATTATTTCTTAATTAATTCGATAGTATATCACACATACATGGGTTGGATAAGTTTGAGCGAATCGCTATTAGTATTCGTAAAATTTTAAGTTCGATTAGCTATTCATAATGAGGGCTTTTAGTTATATGCATATAGCTACCTACCCACCTACAACCTTCGTGTTCATTATTATATGTATATATTTACATATCTAGATTCCATCTATGTATGTACCTACATATTACTCTCCTATCTTACATAATTAAAATCCAGACTCTAAATTTAAATATGCTTTTGTAGGTAAGTACATGTGAAACTATTCCTTGAATCATCCATTCGACAAGGTATTCATACTTACATCGTCTTCAAACCTGCATAGGATAACTAGATTACCTACATACTAAGCAGCGTCAATGTTTAGATAAATTAAAGTTGTTAGCTCCAAGATCAAGTTCGTACGTTCCAGTAGTGCATTTTAATTTATAAAAATTCTTGGAGCCCTATTCAAGAAATACATTTTTGTCTAAATGGTTTTTTAACATTTGTATGGGAGGTGCCGTTTTTTTTATGAATATGTCAAGGTAATGATAATGTCAAAAAACTACCAAACGATGTATGGCAACTATTAATAAAAAAACAATATGTAGGTAGCTAGTGTGAATCAAATACATCCAACCGTTTAGGCTGCAGACTCGAGGACAGACAGACAAACGGAATTGAGGGAAACACTTTTTTGGTGTTTTCTATGATCGTAAACGTAATGTCATGTTTGATTGTTAGATTTTTTTACGAATAAATAACTTGCCTTATAGTACTTATAATACATACATTATGCCTTTCTAAGTTTTTAATGTTTCGTTTAATTTAAAATATACACACTCACTTTGTTCCTTGTTTTGAAAGCTTATAGATGTTGCACTCCGACATAGAAAGTGTTGCAAGATTCTTTAGGCATGTATACATTTGAATCAGAATACTAGATGTTACCAAATGTAAGTGACCAAAGGAAGACTGACTTTAGAAAGATACAGCAAAGTGTTTCAAATTACGTATTAATTTGGAGCAGAACGATCGTTCCTTGCTCTCCAAAGAATCCAGGAACATTCACGTTCATCTTCAACCACTATCTTTACTTGCAGTCTATTTGCCTTTCAGAAAAAATATTCAACTTTTTCAATTTGTTTACGTAAAGTTGCATAAAAATAGTTGATGCAGAAATCTGCGCTGGTCAAGGTGATGGATTTTAATTCAAAATTCAGACTCAGATCAGCCTAGAGATTCAAATATTTTATAATAAAATCTAATTATAATCGAAACTACTCACCTGATCTGTAATTTGTCCACTAAACTTCTCAAGATGCATATCAATTGTATTTTGTATTTGGATAAACAGTGTTGTTTCGCAAACAACTGAAAATCCAAACTGTTCAGACCAAATAATAAATATTGAAGATCCAGAAAAAAGGTATCTGCCAATCCAAAGAAGAAAGTTTTAAACCAACAAAAACTCAAGCAAATTCTCCTCGGCAGTACAACTTCAATTTTATTTCCTGTAATGCGACAATACATTATAGCAATATTATAGAAAATATAGAATGTACAAACGACTTACAATTGGTATAAGAACCTTAACTAAAATCCAGATTGTTTTAACAACTTAACAAATAATAATTTCCTTTAGAAATCTAAATGAGATATAATTAAGAAATCACATTATAAAATAATTATACAATTTACCTAACGCAGATCTAGCCAGAACAATGGCGTTTTAACTTTTAATTTAATTTGTACAAATGAAGATCAAAGAAGCGGGTGACGACTGAGATCAACATATAATTTTCTATCTCTTTCTTTTGTCAGAAAGAGACGAAATTATTAAGTAATAAGTAAAAATAGTTAACTTAAGTTAAATAAGCAAGAGTTACCAAATCAAAACATTCTTTCAATATTAAAATAATGTAGATTGTAGAAATTTCATTAATATATATTATTGATATATTTCAGCATTGACTCGATGACAGTCTCGGGGCCGTCTGAGAACTAGAGCGAAGACTTTAAATCTAAAACAGCGAGTCTTCCGACCGATCTTTTAATCTTAATTGATCCGTTGGGAAGTTTAACATCTGCCATTCTTACAACTCCATCTGGGCCTGGGTAGACTTTAACAACACGTCCTAAATGCCAGGCCGAACGTATCTCATTTGGCTCGATCACAATGACAATGTCATCTACAACTACTTGTCTTGTAGATTTAAACCATTTCGACCGTCTTGTAATTACAGGCAAATATTCGGAGTACCAGCGTTTAATAAGTTCAGCCATCAGGTGTTGGGAACGGCGACTATATAGTCTGCTACAAACGTCTTTTTCGCAAAAAATACCAGGCGCAGTAATGTCGTGATCATCCTCACCGAAAAGCATTGAGTTTGGCGTTAAAGGTTTGGGATCTTGTGGATCTACAGGGATGTGAGTGAGCGGGCGACGATTTATTTGGCCCTGAGCCTCCAGGAGGGCATGTCGCAAGACGTCCTCTCGCGGTATCGTACTTTTAAGAACGAAATCTACGCTTTTCTTTATTGACTGTATGACCCGCTCCCAGGCTCCTCCCATCCACGGTGAATAGGCTGGAATGAAACGCCACAAAATACCCTCGTACTTCGAAGCGTATTCGCCCAGCGACTTTTCCATTTCCCTAGCATCCTTGTCCAGTAGATTTTTTGTCCCAATAAAATTCAAGCCGTTGTCACTGTAGATAAACTTCGTCACGACCCGATTTATGATGAATCTTCTGACGGCCATATTGCATTGGTCTGAGCTTAAATCGTTGAGCAACTCAATTTGAACTGCTCTGAACGTAAGGCATGTGAATATCATGCCGTAGCGTTTCACCGTACCTCGACCGAACTTTACCAGTAAAGGGCCGAAACAGTCCACGCCAACATGAGTGAATGGTCGAGAGTCGAATGCAACGCGAGCTTCTGGAAGCTGACCCATCAACGGCATAACCGGCTTAGCTTTGAAACGTTTGCACATGTTGCATTTGGACCTCCATCTATCAACAGCTACTCGTATGCTGATTATCCATGCCCGTTCACGGATGTCCGAGATTACGGATGCGGTCCCCATATGAAGGTTCTTCTCATGATAATACTCGATGAGCAAATTAACCAACGGATGCTTATTAGGCAGGATCGCGGGATTACGTGACGCATATGAAGTGTTAGCTTTCTGAGCCCTTGAACTCATTCTTAACGTCCCTTCCTCGTCAATAAAGGGACAGAGACTGCTAATTGAACTTGATGATCTAAGTCTTCCGATAGATGTTAGAGCGGCTATATCACTTGCAAAGACCTCTTCTTGAATCTTTCGAAACATCCAATTTTCCGCCTGGACGTATTCGAAAGGAGTGACAAAGACTTCTTTTTCGGCGGGTCTTCTTAACAAAATGTTTTTGAAGCGAAGTAAGAAAGCAATTGTTCTAACAGACGAAGACCATTTCGCCCGAAATCGGGCAGATAGTTTTTCGTAAGCACCGTAGCGGCTCTTGTGAATTACCACATGATGCAAAAGCTTATTCTCTAAACCATTTACCTTTTCCAAATGATCTGTCGCTGAACCAGGTGATATGGGCCACTCGTCCATATGAAGCTTGAGGAAGTCTGGTCCTTTGAACCACCTCGTATCTTGATTTCCCATCGATGCTTCGAACCACTTCGTGCCATCATCCGCAACGTTTTCGATGGAACCTATGTGAAACCACTGACGTGATGATGTCGAATCAAGAATTTCACCCATTCGACTTGCCACAAAGGAAGGAAATTTATATTTAGTTGAGTTGATCCAACAGAGGACAGTCTTAGAATCTGACAGGAACATCACTTCGTCAATCCGTATGGAATGAGATTCCTTGATTGTGGAAGCCAATCGAACTCCCAGAACAGCAGCCTGCAACTCTAAACGAGGAATTGACAACTGTTTAACAGGTGCAACCTTAGCCTTTGCCATGACCTGAGCTACCTCCACCTTGTTGTTCCATTCGAAGCGCAAATAAGCCACTGCTGCAAATGCCTTCTCCGAAGCATCAACAAACACTACCAGGCTTACTTTGGAGTCGTCAGGGTTCCATGAGACGTAACGTCGTGGAATCTTGATGTTTTCAACATTCTTCAGCTCCTTGATGAACTGCAGCCACGAAGAACACAAACTGGATGAAACTGCCTCATCCCAATCAAATCCCTCTCTCCACACTTCTTGAAGTATGATGCGCCCTCGGATGATGAACAAAGAAATAATTCCCAGCGGATCAAAAATTTTCATGATGGTTTTCAGCATCTTTCGTTTTGTAATAATCGCATCTGACGCTAACATTTCGTTCAAGCCCTCATCTTCTGAAATTTTATATGAAAAGTGGTCTGTTGCCGGATGCCAATACATTCCTAAAACCTTAGAAACCAAGCTATCACATTCGCTAGGATCAATGCTTACTAGCTTGCCATTGACATGACCCTCGGGCATTTCCTGCAAAATCATACGGCTATTCGATTGAATGCTTACCAGATCGAAATTCATCGAATGACAAATGCGAATAGCATCTTTCGTGACAGAGATAGCTTCCTCAACGGTATCATGGCTATTAAAATAGTCATCTACGTACGTTCTTTTTGTCAAACCATCAACCGCCTCGGGGCATTCATACCTAAACAGGTTAGCATGGTGGTTTTTTACGAACTGCGCGCAAGTAGGGGAACATCTGGGCCCAAACATCATAACCTCCATGATGTACACTGTCGGATCGCGTGAGCTATCACCATCTCTCCATAGAATGCGTTGACACTGTTGGTCTTCCTCTTTGATTCGAATCCTATGAAACATCTCTCGCACGTCTGCGTTTACAGCTATTCTCCGCTCCCGGAATTTAAAAAGCCCAGCATGTAATGGTACAAGGTTGTCTGGACCTTTCATCAAGTGAGTATTTAAACAAATTCCGTTGACCTTCGCAGCCACGTCAGCAACGCATCTGGGTTTTGGAGGAATCTTATTATGGTTCACAATGACAAAGGTTGGTGCATACCATACTCGCGGCCACCTTCTATTCAACTCTTCCTGCGAAGCAACCCTAGCATAACCCTTAGAGAGCAAAGAACGGAAATAATTATTTTTCCACTCTAGTAGATGAGGTTTCTTTCTTAATGACTTTTCCAAACCGATGAGACGTTTGACCGCCATCGAATAGCTGTCAGGAAGTGTGACATCATCGGAGCTCCACAATAGGCCAATCTCATACTGGCCACCGACCAACTTCAAGGAACGCTCCATAATAATAAATGAACGGCTCACTTCACGACTGCGTAACTCACCCTGTGGAGGCATGACTCCAAACTCCTCTGTGCTGAAATGACGCTTGACCAGATCGTGTAGGTCATCTTCCTTGCGAATAGCATCGTGGAACATAAACTGCATAGTTGGTCTCGATACCTGATGTAAGCACGACACATGTAACGAGGGAGCAGATCTGCCATAAACAATCCAGCCTAAAAGAGTTTTTATAGCATAAGGTCCCTCTTCATCCTTTCCGTGGCGTTGACCACGACCTAGCAGGAATTTTGCCTGGTCCAAACCTAGCAGGATCCTAG
This sequence comes from Philhelius pedissequus, assembly GCA_910595825.1. Taxonomy (NCBI): domain Eukaryota; kingdom Metazoa; phylum Arthropoda; class Insecta; order Diptera; family Syrphidae; genus Philhelius; species Philhelius pedissequus. Next base: position 191,692,540 of record OU343160.1, read on the forward strand.
GACTAGCATCCACCAAATTCGAAAGTGGGAGTCCCCGAAGATGTGGGTACAAGCCTTTTAAGTGAGTAACATCAACTGACTGGCTAGCTAAACCCAAATTTTTGACAGTGTAAACATTCTTTAGGACATATTGCTTACGGCCACTTACACCAGATACTGTCAAAGAAGTCCGCATAGATTCCTCAAGACGTGAAACTCCCTTTGTCCAATGCAACGAAAGCTTTTCAGGATGTCCGTCCAACCCAAGTTCATTGAAAAGATCTTCATCTAGCAACGACAACGAAGAACCATCATCCAAAAATGCATAAGTATCCACAAATATGTCATCATTTCCATAAATACGAATTGGAGCTACCTTGAATAAGATGGCGCCATTAGACCCAACATGAGACGAATGAATATGTGGTTGTGGTGCGAAAGGAATTGCTGCTCTGCTCAACTTGGAGTCTCCACTGTTTGTAGTCGGATGTAATAGTGGATGGTGACGCTGGGGGCATCCATTTGTACCACACGAACTCTTTTTTGAACACATTCTCCATAGATGTCTGGCGGGATTCAAACATGAGAAACAAATCGATTTACCTTTCGTAAACGTCTGTCTTTCATCCGGGGTCAAAACTAAGAACTCTTCACATTGGTACAAAGCATGTTGCCCTTTGTTACATTTACAACATAATCCCTGTGAAGCAGATGAAGCCACTGGGTTATGTGTCAGCACTCGAGAAGATTTAGCGTTGATAACCGACTGTTGTTTCTTGCTATCGGGGTTTCCTGCTAGTTTCGACAGCTCTGGTGGTAAATCAATCACTCTTTCTGTGAGGAACTCTGCAAAATGTTGAATATTGACACGAGGAAGACACAATTTTCGCTTCTGCTACTCCTGATACAGCCCTGCACCTAGCCTAGAAGCAAGGTTGGTTAGAACATAACCATTCCATAGATCATCTTCTCTATGCATCGACTTGACATCGGCCACGAATCCGTTCAACTTCACAGCCCAAACACGAAGCTTCGGGTCACACTTTGAAGCAAGCTTCGGAAGGTTCAATAAATCTGAAGTCAAGTCATGCACTAGAACGTCATATCGGCCAAACATTGTTCGAAGCGTATCCAGTATCGCATCGGCATCAGAAGAATACTTAAGACGATCGCTCACTAGCTGATACGCCTCACCCTTTAAAGCCTTCCGCAAACGTGACACATTCTCCTTGGCGCTGTACCTCCCTTCAATTGTGGTAGACTTGTATACTTCCTCAAAATAAGGCCACTCTCTTTTATTCTCACCAGAAAAGGAAGGTAGCTCCTGAACATTGCTACGATTGAGAATTGTAAGTAGATTAGCCATATCCGTGTCTCTAAAGGAAGTGTCACTGATGGACTTCTGGTGCCCCGGAATTCTAAGCAGGGGAGTAGACTGATTACCAGGCGGATGCGAACTATTCAACAACGCCTTGTGATTAGCTTGAATCTTCTTTATTATATCTAACTTCTGCGCAGAATATGAAGTACTGACACCGCTTTTAGAAACACTGGGAGCGGCAGCCGGCTGGTCTTTGACGATGGGAACCTTTGACAACTTTAGCTTCATCACCTCAAGTTCAGCTCTTAACTCAAATAGCTCCTTGTCACGTTGAGCGACTGCGGCTTGTGCTACTGTAGCAGCTTCCATAAGCAATTCGACCTGAACTTCTGAATCACTTTCTGCTGGGGCAGTTGATTTAGAAATTTGCCCGCTGGCATGCTCAGAATTCGAATCCTCCTCATCTCTCAACACACAGTCAGACTCTTTGCAATACCAAGGCGTCAACGTGTCGAATTTGTCGGGATCAAAATCATGGCAATTATAATGCCACCACCGCTTACACTTTTCACAAGAAACCATAAGCTCGTCGTCTGCTCGGATACAACTTGCGGCACTGCAACTATGTACCGCTTTCTCCATTTTAATATTCCGCTAAAACTATAATGGTGGTAATCGCTAAGAAAATGGCGTTAGAGTCCAAATAAAATCGAAACAATTGAAATAAAATTATGTTGTTTCGCAAACAACTGAAAATCCAAACTGTTCAGACCAAATAATAAATATTGAAGATCCAGAAAAAAGGTATCTGCCAATCCAAAGAAGAAAGTTTTAAACCAACAAAAACGCAAGCAAATTCTCCTCGGCAGTATAACTTCAATTTTATTTCCTGTAATGCGACAATACATTATAGCAATATTATAGAAAATATAGAATGTACAAACGACTTACAATTGGTATAAGAACCTTAACTAAAATCCAGATTGTTTTAACAACTTAACAAATAATAATTTCCTTTAGAAATCTAAATGAGATATAATTAAGAAATCACATTATAAAATAATTATACAATTTACCTAACGCAGATCTAGCCAGAACAATGGCGTTTTAACTTTTAATTTAATTTGTACAAATGAAGATCAAAGAAGCGGGTGACGACTGAGATCAACATATAATTTTCTATCTCTTTCTTTTGTCAGAAAGAGACGAAATTATTAAGTAATAAGTAAAAATAGTTAACTTAAGTTAAATAAGCAAGAGTTACCAAATCAAAACATTCTTTCAATATTAAAATAATGTAGATTGTAGAAATTTCATTAATATATATTATTGATATATTTCAGCATTGACTCGATGACAAACAGGAATTTATGAATAATTCCTATTTCTTAGTAAAAAATGCGTTGTTTTTACAAGATTCTAGAATTTTTTTTAGAGTTGCGCAGACAATTATTTAGACTTTGTTGATGAAGTGTTTTGTGGCATAATATGTAATTGAAGATATAATTGTCACTGCTGCTGGAACTATGTAGATGATGAAGTGTGTTTTTCCCAAGAATTAACTACCAGTGGCACCGTCTTAAGATTCGGATTAATTCTTGGCAATAGACTATCTACGTCAGGATATTTGATTAACACCGATGTAAGCATATGAGCTTCTTTTGTAGCATGCATCGGTGAATCCTTTTATTGCAATGCTTCACTCAGAATGGTTTTGCCTTGCTTTTTCACTTCTATGTGTGCTCCAGGCACGAACTTCTGACTACGTGTAGTATAATCTGAGCTGGCAGGATTCATGTGACGGGGTTAAAATATTTATTGACTTGCGGGCGGGTCCTTTCACAGAATTCCTATGTTGTCTCTGCCCTTTTTACCGCCTGCAGCGAAGTTGGCTGAAATGTAATAGGAAAAAATAATTTAATAGTAAAAAAGTTATGTAAACAACTAAAATAAATTATTTTAAATTATTATTTTTAATACTGGTATTTGAGGCAGACAAGCTGAGTCCGGAGAAACTCTGCGTCGTGTATTCCAAGGAGTTGTTATCGTTTCGGAGGAGCTTATGTATATATTAGACCAGTTCAATGTGTGTTACATGTCACTCTTCGAAGCGTTCCATGAATGCACGTGAAGTGAACCGTTCCTGCAACTAAAATAACGTGGATGGCACCAAGTTCTTTGGTGAGACCCTGAGCTTCTTCAAAACGGGTGCTTTTATGATTTCACTGCGAATACCAGCAGACCATAAAATTCGCATTATTTGGGTGAAATATTTTACTGGTGGCCTAGAGCCGGTTACACAAACACCAACATCAATACCTCGACATTCTTCATCAAATTCAGAACCAACTGCGGCGACTAATTTATCTAGGCAGAACGACAGACCGGTGAAACCTATTCCACGTTTTTCTTAGTCCATAGTTAGTTTCAAGAACTAAAATATATTATAATAACAGTACACATTTAAATACGTAAAAGCAAAATAAAACTCACTTACTTCCGATTGCGATATTTGTTTTGAAATTAATAATATTTTTTTTTATTGTTTTGTCATCTGTCAAAATACTCACCTCGAATTGAGAAAACTGGTCTTTTCTTGTGGTGGAATTTAGACACGTACGCATTAATATGCTATGGTTTGCTTCTACTTTTTGATTGGATTTTCTTCATTTTGAACATAAAATTAATAAATATTGCTTAATTTGTAAGCCAGAATCAACAAAAAGCTTTTATTAGTATGTTTTATGTTTGATTAAGGCCTTTAAAAATACAATTTTACTAAAAAGCAATTCATTTTTCAATTTTTGAATTTAACGGATTTCCATTTTAAATATATTTGGTCACCATATCTACCAAAATTGGGATTGCGCACTCCTCCGTTTCGATAAGCCTGTGTTGGTGTCTGCTCCATTTAAAATGCACGGGCAACTAACACATGCTTGTCGAAACGGAGGAAATCCTCTCAATTTAGCTTGTAGGGTGAAAGAGAATAAACCCCCGAAGTCGTGCCTCTATATTAGTTTCTCTATGCCCCCTTGCCTGAAACACCCGAAAGTTTCATTTTCAGAATTGTTTCTTTTTATTTATCGGTTATTACACAATTTTATTTATTTTAATCAGAAAAATATAATTGTGTAGAAGCTTGCACTTGATTCGTCACCAGCATTATCTTAGAAGTTTTTGACCAAGTTGGTTTTCATTTGGATTTAGAGAATTTTTTATTTTTTTTTCTCGTCGGCTTTATTGGTCGTAATGGTGATTAAATGAAAGCCATTTTCAATTTATTTTCCCAACGTTTTGACGGTGGTTGCCGTCTTCTTCAGGGGTGTCTTTATTTACAAAATTAAAAAGAGAATTAATGTTGTACATATTAAAAAAAGTAAACGAACAAAATATGACTTACATAACTTTAAATTTTAAGATTTTTAATATAAATAACAATAATGTGTTTGAAACAAATAACAAAAAAAAAAAACAGATTGAAAACAGATTTTGAACACTTCTCGTTTGAAGATTAGTCTACGTTTAGTGATATATATTGTCAGCAACTAATGAAGAGTAAACCGCAGATTTATTTTGTGTGTCTTGTTTCCGGTTCATATTATTTTTGTTGTTAATTATATGCAGTGTCTCTAGTGTGTAACATTTAGATGTATGTTTTTCTGTTGCAAGGATCTCCACTCCCTCCAAGTTTGGTGTGTGACCGATATCAACGATGTGAGAAGCCAGTGCCGTCTTCTGAGAACTTTTTAGGCGAATATCTGACTTGTGGTTTGCCATTCTTTGCCGAAGGAGTTGTTTGGTGGTGCCGATGTAGCAAAGATTGCAGGATTCATCCGTAAATTCCCCTGGCAATTTATTTTATAAATTACGTCTGAAAGGCGATTTTTGTCCGGTTTCATCTTCAGGTTGGTGAATATGGATGCAACAGTCTGGATCGACCTATATGCCAAGTTGACTTACGGGTTGTTTTTGTGACCATTTCTTTGAAATTTTCGTAAAGTTTGGGCACATAAACGACAATCTTATAAACACATCTCCTCTCTTCCAACTTATTTTCTGAACGAACTTCGTGTTTTTGACGAAGTATCAAGTTCCTTATAACTTCTGTTGGAAAGCTGTTGTCTAAGAGTATTTGCGTAACTTTTTCTTCGTTGGCGGAATGGAATTTTCGGTCACTCAACGCAAAAACTTTGTTTATTAAGTTCGACGCAGTGCTTATACGAATGTGCTTGGGTTGATTAGATCGGAAATTGACAAGTCGCGCAGATGCCATATCTTTCTGGTACCAGTCGAAAGAAAGTCGATCATTTTCGCGGTAGACCTTAACATCTAAGAACGCTATCGATCTGTTTTTTCCCTCTCTACGGTGAATTGTATCATCGTAAGACATTTTCAATTTCTTCTCTATCCACAATCGCAAAAATATCATCAACGTATTTTGCTATAAGCTTAGGTTTGTAGCTAAGTTTAAAACATTCCTCGAGTAAGAAATCTAAAACCAAGTCCGTAATCGCCGGCGAAAGAGGATTTCCCATTGGCATTCCGTGTACTTGTTTGTACAAATTGCCCTTAAATTGCAGGTAGTTGTTATCTTTGAGGCAAACATTTAATAATTCGATAAATTTGTTTTGGCTCAGTTTGGTATTTTCAGCTATATTTTCCCATTTCTTTTTAATAATGTTGATTGCAAGCTAAACAGGAACATTAGTAAAAAGAGAAACAGCGTCGTAAGAAACCAAAATATCGTTTGTGTCAAGTACAAAATATTTTGCTTTGGATTTAAACTCCAACGAATTTTTTACAGAGTGAGGAGATTTTTTTTTTGTGACACTCTGTAATATTTTACCCAGGCACTTTGAAGTTTCGTAACAAGGAACTTTCAACGATGACGTTATCGGCCGGAGAGGCATATTTGGTTTGTGTATCTTTGGTAAACCATATATTGCAGGTATTTGTGTTGTGTAGGTAGTCATAATTGCTTTTTCCCTATCATCGATCATCTTATTGTTATGCAACCATTTCACAAATTCATTGTTTTTGTTTTGTAGAATGGTGAGGGGGCTTGCTCTTGCGACCCTGTATGTAGAGCGGTCAGACAGTAGTTCCGTCATCTTGTCTTCATATTCCGTCGTATTCATCGCAACAGTCACATTGCATTTATCAGCTGCAACAATTATGGTGTTTTTGTATTTTTTAAGAAAATTTACCGCATCTTTGGGTACCTTCGTGATGTACTTGTCGAATGCGTCGTTGTGGTGGGAACGTTGAAAAGAGTGAAGCATATTGCTATACTTAGCTCTAGTTTCTTCTTGTCCTATTTCATCTTTTTCTGCTCTTATGATTTCTTCGCCATCTGCAATGAGTTGGAAAAGAGTGAACGTATTTTTGCCAATTGGCAAAGAAAATTTCTTTCCCAAGGACAGAAGCCTACGTCACTTTTGCTTACAAACCAATCGTCATGCATTTTAATGTTTAATGTTTTCCACAGATCAGCTTTGAGTTGATTAATTTTTTGTGTGTGGATTTCTTCTTTTTTCATGCAAATGGTTAGGAAATTTTGTTGCTGTTGATTTATACATTGTTTGTGTTCGTGTGATGTTATATTTTCTTGTATTCGTTTGTTAAGCATTCTAAGTGAGTTGTTGGATTGTTTTATTTTGTGAAAGGTTTCGCTTATTTCCAGGTTAAGAACTTTGAGATGGAATTTAAATTCTATTTTGTCGTATGAGCTTCGTGATTCCTTGCTAGAGAATAGCGCTTTAGTGTTAACTGTAGATCTTTTTAAATGTTTGAGAATAAATCCATATTTTCTACAGATTATCAAAAATTTAATCATATATATATATATATAATTAATAAATATCATTATACGTAGACTAATCTTCAAACGAGAAGTGTTCAAAATCTGTTTTCAATCTGTATTTTTTGTTTTACTTGTTTCAAACAAATTATTGTTATGTATATTAAAAATCTTAAAATTTAAAGTTATGTAAGTCATATTTTGTTCGTTTACTTGTATCAATATGTACAACATTAATTCTCTTTTTAATTTTGTAAATAAAGACACCCCTGAAGAAGACGGCAACCACCGTCGAAACGTTGGGAAAATAAAATTAAAATAGCTCATTTAATCATCATTACGACCAATAAAGCCGACGAGAATCACTTCTTAAAAATTCTCCAAAGTCCAAATAAAAACCAACTTGGTCAAAAACTTCAAAAATGAAATTATTTCGTTCAATGCATAACTTAGTATCCAAACATAAAAGGTTGAGCAATTCAAACCAAATTGGTTATACCTTAAGTCATTTGAGTTAAATGTAACAATGAGCTTCGCGCATAATAAAAGCGGTTTTGACAGAAAACTTTTTGGCGGATGTAGATACAATAGGTGTGTTTTGGTGAGCATATAGCAGAGTGAAGTTTTTGGCACACATGACATTTGATGCGTTCAAAAATGTACTCAAATGCTCAGTCGATTATTTCCGATCACATGTTCAGAACGGAAAAAACACACATTTGCAAAAACGCCTATTGGCGTTAAACTATGAGGATTTTTTACGATCTTATATTCGTAGAGAATATAAGGGCAGATTTTCTTTTTCTTTTTCACGCATGTAAGATTGCCAAAAATCGTCATAGTTGAAATCTAGTGTGGAGCACTACCTATAGCACAGTAGGTGAGGGAGTTATAGCTATCACGCTTTCTTTATGATTGACCAATATGAATTCATTTTATTAAAATTATCAATTCGTGTCATGTTTGCATATAGTCCTATGAAAAGCCTAATGTCGCCGGCCGTCGCGTCGGGTCAAAAACAATTTGTTCCTTGGTGAAAGTACTCGTAACACAATGAAAGTGTCTACGAACCACAAATGTCTACTTTTTTTTAGGGGAAGGTGATGGAAAACGAGTATGCAACAAAATTTCTTCCAATATATTTAAATATTTGGCGTTATTTAATCAGCGGATTAAAAATAATAAGCTTCTGAAGTACCTTGTCGATGTTTGATGATGCGAACATATAAACAACCACATGCAAACGTGTTGTTTGATTTTCATAACTTTTTGAACTTGGAGGCTTTTCAAGACATACCACCTATAAATATGAACAAATGTTGGTGATGGCTTTTTATTTTTCACATCTTGTGCTGTAAATTGTAGTGCTTTTTGCAATACTACCAAGTTTTAAAATTAAATTATTAAAAATATGAATTAAATAATGTAAACTTATTTAATCATCAGCAATCTGTCCGTTTCGTTAGTCAATTGCCGTCTTACACTACCGCTATATCATGAGCCTGATTCACGATTCGTTTGTTTCGTTATTCGTCATTTTGACAGACACACACGTTCGTGATTACACCGGAAATATGTATGTTATTTCGTTCGTCATTTTGACGTTTATAAAATTTGTTGTTGTTTTGTGTAAAAATAAATTGTAGTAATCATTAAAAATGGATTTGAATCACTTCTTTCACAAATACATATTTGTGTTAATTGTGAAAAAAATTACTTACTCAATAATTTGAATTTGCATCGAGGAGCATTGCTGTTGTGAAATCAGAGGCATCAAAGTTCAACCATCGAGTGGACGCATACAAATATAATTCAGTTTAATATAATAGAAAAATACATTATGTACTAGAAGTTGTTAAATCGAAAAAATAACAATAAAATTAAGATTTGTGTAGTGCGGCCAATTCAAAGTCGGCAAATAGATTTATCTATAGTTAAGTAAAAAAAATGAAAATGGTCTATGTAAATAAAAGAAACTCTCAATAAAAATATATATGCATTCAAGTTCAACCATAAAAAGTGTTGAAATTTTCATTCGTGCTTTCGTTTCTTCCTCATAAAGACGAAACAACCGAAAAAACGAATCGTAAAATCGGGCTCTATCTCATGAAAATAAAACAATATATATCAGAGTGATAACATCGCTTTACTTTCATCTCTTTTTCCTTATGTGTGTTTATTTTGTATGTAAATTTTGTTTCTTATCTTTGCACTACACTACCAAATCCAGCACTACATTTTGGACCATGAAACGTGATCTTTTGTAATGCATATTTATTGATAATGCATAATATGGTTCAATTCTGATAATATAAAACGACTTATAATGTACATAATGGAAAATGATTTAACTCTAAATAACTATTTGTGCTGGACGCGTCGCAGTAAGTCTAATGCAAGTGTAAAGGCGCCTTACATTCTGTCTCTCTATTTAAACGACATCTAGGGTACGAAAATGGAAGCGAGGTAGGATGTAGTAGATCGGAACGGTGATGACAAGTCTTCGAAATGTCAGTCAGGGAAAAATAAAACAACAACAAAATAAAATACAAACAAAAAAAAACTAATACATGATTTGCCCACTACATTGTAATCGGGATGGGAATATGTATAAGGGATCGGACGATACGAAAAGAATGAAAGGAGGAAAAAACGGAAAAGTGGCCAGTTTGGTTTACCAATCATATGACAAAAAAGAAGCTAGTCTGTGTTTTCTCGAAACATCAGGAGACTTTCAAATTCTGGTATCCAGTGCATCCGCTAGCTGATATAGGCATTTCTTGATTGGTGTTAAACTCAATACCTACCGGCTATACGTGAAGTGAAATCACTTGGCTCGATTCGTTCACGAGTTTCAAAGTCTTACATTAAATAATACCCAAGTGAAATTTTATCGCCTGCGAAACCATTGGATTTCAATTAAAAACAAGAATTGTCTTAGTTTTGGGTGAGTTTAAGAGAAGTTTATTGAAAATTTCGGATTAAGAGAGTGGTTTTCTTTACCCACTTAGGTTACAACTACGTTTTATTTCTGCGGTCCCGGCTGGTAGCCAATGGCTGGGCCGCCACATCCTTTTCTTTGAGTTTATCGCGATTCTTTTCCTGGGACTTAGATTGACGAGTGGAGGACGAATACGAGTCCACAGCCATCCTAGGACATATTCGGCTGGTGTATATTTCTTTTGCTCGATCCTAGTCTGACTCTTGGTGGAATACACGGCCAGATCTGCGGCGAAATCAGGCGAACCCGTTTCAGGAGTCTCTAAGCTACAGAAGGCTTATGGAAACAAAATCCCTGCCAGGTTACCAATTGTCTCTCCTCAAAGGTACAAAGGTGTTTTTTACAAAAAAAAAGATAAAAGAATCCTGAGAACGTGAGTACCTGAAACAAAAAAGAAAAAAAAACCAAAACAATATATTAAAAATCGATAAAAAAAACATCAATTTTTGAAATATAAAAACAAACCCTATACAAGTAGTTGCATTAAACAAATTCAATGTGAAAATCGCTAGAAGTTTATTTCAAGTTTCAAATTCTATGTTAAGTAATTTTTTTTTCTTATATTCCTTATGTGGTTTAAAACATTAAAATTTAGAGAACTTGATTAGTCTGTTGGAAAAATTATCCTTTTTTTTGGTTATATTTTACAGTACAATATTATGTAATTCTAAATTGTAAGTGAACGAGTTTTATGTTCGTCCTGCGAGGCCTGTCAACGCGATTAGAGTGAATTTTGAGTTTATATTTTATCCCCCTCCAAGGATCTCCATGTAGGCAGGGTACTTTAAATCGACATTTGCATATTTCGTCTTTTTGACTTTGAAATAAAAGAAGGTTTTTTTTTGTAATTTTATTCTGATAGTCCTGTTAGGATATACATCTCGTTTTCACCTTTTTCTAGTTATTGTTTTTGTATAATTGTAAAATTTAAATCATTCTACTTTCTAAAGTCAAAATAGTAATTCTTCTTATGTTTTTTTTTTTGGTAAGTCTCTTATATTTGCTTTCTGGTAAATTGAATGTTTATATAAATATAATACAAGTGTCATAACGACTTTTTGATTGAAATTCTGGGTATTAATTCTGACTTCGGTTAGAGTCATGGTCTATTGAAGTTAAATTTTCAGGGGAGTGGCCGGTAGCTCGATTCTTTTGGTGAAGATGGGTTGACTGAAGCGTGGTGTCAATCGTTAAAAGGGGGAGTCGAAATATGGCCGTCGGATTCCTAGGCTGGGTGGGAAACGGCTACACTGCACCGACATCGGCAGTACCCTTGAAGTGGTGATAGTCCGTCCGACGTCTTGTTTTTAGATTTCTTGTTCTGGCATGATTTATGTTTTGCTTGCAGGTGAGGTCAAGTTTCGGGGGCAAGATACCCCCCATTCCGGCGAGCTAACTGCCGCGCTTCACAAGCAGGCCGCGACCCCCGGTACTTGGCGTTCCTTTTTCCCCTCTCCCCATACTCCCTAGCCTATATCCCTGCCTCATCCTTTATCCCACCTATCCTCACCAACGCCACCTATCCTACTTTCCTTTTGCTTGCAACAAATGGCGCCCAACTTCTTAGCTTCTTTTAGCCAAGATTTTTGTAAGTTTTTCGTTCTCGTGATAGTCGAACCAAACTTACGGTGGATTTTCAAGGCTCGTAAGTCTGCGTCAGGAAAGTCGTAGACATACCTAGACGTATAGCGACGAGATTTTGAAAATTCACAGTGACCGCGGTTCATGAGTGTTAATTGTTTTTTTTCTATTTCGAACTGCTGTGAATTTGCAAGAGTAGTATGCCTTTACCAAGAAGGTCTCAGACGCACTTGGAAGAATTGCGATGAAATCTCGAAAATTTACAGTGAGGGGATTCAATCTTATTCGAATTTCCTTTAATCTGGACTTGCTGCAAATTTTTATGTTCCTATGTCTTCGTCAGGAAAGTCACAGACATACTTGAGTGAATAGCTGCGAATCCTTAAAGTTTGCAGCGACAACAGAAACCTTTATACGTCCTGTTTCCCTGATTCTCGAAATCCCAAATTTCAACTGTTCTACATAAGAAAATTTCAATTTATTTCATTTTAGAATGTTTTGCTAAAGATTCAATTTTGACCACGGTGGCCGTGTTTTGACGGACCGATGAACATTGAAGCACCGTGCCAATGTCAATTTTTTTTCGCAGTGTTAGTGTTCTGTTTCCCTCAACGTTTCAAGTCTTTCAGCAAATCCATAAGAGACTGACTGGAATTGCGGGAACGGTGAGGAAAACAGCTTCTTGTGTTTCCGTGAATGCTTTCTAATTATTTTTGTATTTCCTTCCCCACCTCACTACTTCAAGGGATTTAAATTTGTCCGTCTGCTGTCTTATTTTTTTGTTCAAAGATACCGCTAGTATGGTCATACCATGACGCGAAGTAACCACCAAAGACGCTACCGAAAGCACCCCGCATGCCTTATGTGAAAACAAATAGAAACCCAATTGAAAAGAAAATATCAAAGATAGTTAATTTAATTTGTTTATAAAAAAACGAAAATTACCCATTCTAGAACCGCAAGAAAAGGAAACCTAACTTTTTTTTGGTTTGTTTAATTTAGCATAAGTTTATCAATTTATTTCATTAATTAGATGTATTTGTTTATTTTTGAAATAACCGAATAAGTTTCTCATTTTTTTCAATACTATATTATTGTTAAGTTTGTTTTTGGCTGTAGATTTTTTTTTCTACGAAAAGGAAAAACAAAACACCTTCTTAAAAATATCACCGACCGTAGGTTTGGTTAAGTGTTTGAATTATTTAAGAGTTTTTTTTGAATTAATATACAAGTTTCCCTCCTAATTTACCTAATTCCATAATGTATCCTATCGCCGGTAACGACAAAGAGGACCGAATCAGTAATATGATTCGAGATACTGATTTAGATGATAATGTCCGATTAACTAGGTCAGTTAGCCAGCATTTGGACGGTTCTCAGAGGTGTCGCGTAATGCATTCTCCTCTCATTTCTGATCGCCACGTCCGATCCACATCCAATTTACCCACTAGTTCTACTGTTCCGATCAATAATGAGCCAATCAACTCCATCGATACAGTGTCTACTCCCTCCTTCAGTAATTTAAGTGGATTAGGTGCCGAAGCATTACCAATAAGGCGCGAAAGCTTCATTAATTTTAACGAAACGATTGTACCAAATACAGGTAGGACATTTTTCTCTAGGCCAACCAGTGCAAATTTACACCCCGTGGGTGGCTCTAGAGAGATTCTAGAGAGCTTATCTCAAAGACCTCCTACTAGCAAAAGAACCGAAAAACGGGTTGTTTCTGAGGATCTTAAAGCCTACATTAATTTAGCCATAGTGGATGCCATGTCCTCGTATAAAAATTCACTGCAAACGGAAGTTACGAATACTCTCAAATGATATCCAGCAGCAGCTTGGGGTTTTCCTTCGAGAGCTAATCCTCGGTCGAGCTACTCAGTTGAGTAATGAACCGGCGTTGAGGCCAGCTCCAGTATACAATTTTCCACCACCAGTCCAGCCATCAGCAGCGCAGCGACCTCAGACTGATCTAGGTAGAAGTGCTTTTGTACATCCTGGACATCAGCGAAGAAAACCGCAAGAACAGATTAGGAGTAACCAGGATAGAATATACCAACCGAACGGTTTCCATGATGATCTCCAGGGTACAACAAGAAATCGACCAAATATATTCGGCGATTTAATAAATAAAAAAACGATTTATGTTTAGAAACATTTTATTTTTTGAGGTGATTGAGTTTGAAACGAAAAGGGAAGAAAGAACATTCGTTATAGTTCCCCTAGAACTTCTGAACAATTTATAAGCCTTCAAAAATTAATTAATTATTTTAAAAAATCAATGTTTTGTTTTCCATTAGCATTATTTTGTTCTTCCGATTGAACAAGTATGGTGGTGTGTATGTCCCCAACCAAATAAAGCATGTATTAAAGCTAAGAACTTCTATGCAGATCCATTTCTTTTAAAACTGGCTTGGAAGTAGTTGCTAACAAAACTGTGTCAGTAATGATTTTGGTTTGGGACTTTCACAGTCAACTGTGTCAGGCGACAAGAAAATTTGGCAGTATGGCCCGCAACCAGTCACATTTTTTTGTTAAGTGCAATTTGTTTAACTAATATCCCGATCAAATCTTTGTACAGAAACAATCAAAGGTGCAAATAATAAAATATTTTCTTATTAACGATATGCAACTCTTTTCCTCACGAATCGGATGCTTAAGCGAATTTAATTCGACAGGGAATTGTTCGCAATAATCTTTTGGGTTTTCTTCGAAACCAGTCACATTTTTTTGTTAAATGCAATTTGTTTAACTTATAGCCCGATCAAATCTTTGTTCAGAAACAATCAAAGGTGCAAATAATAAAATATTTTCTTATGATTATGATTTTAACTATGATTAGCTATTCATAGTGAGGGCTTTTATTTATATGCATATAGCTACCTACCCACCTACATCCTTCTCGTTCATTATTATATGTACCTACATATTAAGCTCCTATCTTATATTATTAAAATCCATACTCTAAATTTAAATATGCTTTTGTAGGTAGATACATGTGTAACTATTCCTAGAATCATCCATTCGAAAAGTCATTATTCTAAGAGTCAAGGTAATCATACATCGGCTTTAAACCTGCATAAGATAACTAGATTACCTACATACTAACCAGCGTCAACGTTTAGCTACATTAAAGTTGTTAGCTCCAAGATCAAGTTCGTACGTTCCAGTCGTGCAATTATTTTATAAAAATTCTTAGAGCCCTTTTCGAGAAATACATTTTTGTCTTAATAGTTTTTTTAACATTTGTATGGGAGGTACCGATTTTTATTTTATGAATATAGTTTTTTTTAAATATTCAAGATAATGATAATGTCAAAAAACTACCAAACGATGTATGGGAACTACTACTAAAAAACAATATGTAGCTAGTGTGAATCAAATGCTGCAGACTCGATGACAGACAGACAGACGGAACTGAGGGAAATACTGTTTTGGTGTATTCTAGGATCGTAATCGTAATGTCATGTTTGACAGTTAGATTTTTTTTACGAATGTATAACTTGCCTTATAGTACCTATAATCGCAAGTAAAAAAAACATACATCATGTTTATTGCATTTTTAAGTTTTAAACATGTTTGATTTAATTTGAAATATACATACTCACTTTGTTCATTGTGTTGAAAGCTTATAGATGTTGCACTCCGACATAGAAACTGTTGCAAGATTCTTTAAGCATGTATACATTTGAATCAGGATACCAAATATTACCAATGTAAGTGACCAAAGGAAGACTGACTTTAGAAAGATGCATCAAAGTGTTTCAAATTACGTATTAATTTGGAGCAGAACGATCGTTTCTTGCTCTTGAAAGAAGCCAGGAACATTTCACGTTCATCTTCAAATACTATCTATACTTGCAGACTATTTGCCTTTCAGATAAAATATTCAGCTTTTTCAATTTGTTTACTCAAAGTTGCATACAAATAGTTGATGCAGGAATCTGCGCTGGTCAAGGTGATGGATTTTAATTCAAAATTCAGACTCAGATCAGCCTAGATATTCAAATATTTTATAATAAAATCTAAATATAATCGACAACTACTCACCTGATCCGTAATTTGTCTACAGAACTTCTCAAGATGCATATTAATCGTAATCTGCATTTGGATGAACAGAAATTTATGAATAATTCCCATTTCTTTAGTAAAACTGCGTTGTTTTTACAAGATTCTAGAATATTTTTTCGAGTTGCGAAGACAATTATGTAGACTTCGTGGGTGAAGTGTTTTGTGGCATAATATGTAATTGAAGATTTAATTGTCACTGCTGCTAGAACTATGTAGATGATGAAGTGTTTTATTTGTCCCAAGAATTAACTACCAGCGGCACCGTCTTAATATACGGATTAATTCTTGGCAATAGAATATCTACGTCAGGATCTTTGATTAAAACCGATGTAAGCATATGAGCTTCTTTTGTAGCATGCATCGGTGAAACCTTTTATTGTAATGCTTCACTCAGAATGGTTTTGCCTTGTTTTTCCACTTCTATGTGTGCTCCAGGCACCAACTTCTGACTACGTGTGGCATAATCTTAGCTGGCAGGATTCAAGTGACGGGGTTAAAATATTTATTGACTTGCGGGCGGCTCCTTTCATAGAATTCCTATGTTGTCTCTGCCCTTTTTATCGCCTGCAGCGAAGTTGGATGAAATATAATAGGAAAAAATAATTTAATAGTAAAAAAGTTATGTAAACAACTAAAATAAAGTATACAAAATTATAATTAAGTTACAGAAATAGTAAAATACGTAATAAACAAATTGAAACCCACTCACTTTCGATATTTGTTTTGAAATTTTAATTTTTTTTTTATTGGTTTGTGATCTGTCAAAATACTCGCCTCGAATTGAGAGTCAAAGGTACAAAGGTGTTTTTTACAAAAAAAAGATAAAAGAATCCTGAGAACGTGAGTACCTGAAACAAAAAAGAAAAAAAAACCAAAACAATATATTAAAAATCGATAAAAAAAACATCAATTTTTTAAATATAAAAACAAACCCTATACAAGTAGTTGCATTAAACAAATTCAATGTGAAAATCGCTAGAAGTTTATTTCAAGTTTCAAATTCTATGTTAAGTAATTTTTTTTTCTTATATTCCTTATGTGGTTTAAAACATTAAAATTTAGAGAACTTGATTAGTCTGTTGGAAAAATTATCCTTTTTTTTGGTTATATTTTACAGTACAATATTATGTAATTCTAAATTGTAAGTGAACGAGTTTTATGTTCGTCCTGCGAGGCCTGTCAACGCGATTAGAGTGAATTTTGAGTTTATATTTTATCCCCCTCCAAGGATCTCCATGTAGGCAGGGTACTTTAAATCGACATTTGCATATTTCGTCTTTTTGACTTTGAAATAAAAGAAGGTTTTTTTTTGTAATTTTATTCTGATAGTCCTGTTAGGATATACATCTCGTTTTCACCTTTTTCTAGTTATTGTTTTTGTATAATTGTAAAATTTAAATCATTCTACTTTCTAAAGTCAAAATAGTAATTCTTCTTATGTTTTTTTTTGGTAAGTCTCTTATATTTGCTTTCTGGTAAATTGAATGTTTATATAAATATAATAAAAGTGTCATAACGACTTTTTGATTGAAATTCTGGGTATTAATTCTGACTTCGGTTAGAGTCATGGTCTATTGAAGTTAAATTTTCAGGGGAGTGGCCGGTAGCTCGATTCTTTTGGCGAAGATGGGTTGACTGAAGCGTGGTGTCAATCGTTAAAAGGGGGAGTCCAAATATGGCCGTCGGATTCCTAGGCTGGGTGGGAAACGGCTACACTGCACCGACATCGGCAGTACCCTTGAAGTGGTGATAGTCCGTCCGACGTCTTGTTTTTAGATTTCTTGTTCTGGCATGATTTATGTTTTGCTTGCAGGTGAGGTCAAGTTTCGGGGGCAAGATACCCCCCATTCCGGCGAGCTAACTGCCGCGCTTCACAAGCAGGCCGCGCCCCCCGGTACTTGGCGTTCCTTTTTCCCCTCTCCCCATACTCCCTAGCCTATATCCCTGCCTCATCCTTTATCCCACCTATCCTCACCAACGCCACCTATCCTACTTTCCTTTTGCTTGCAACAAATGGCGCCCAACTTCTTAGCTTCTTTTAGCCAAGATTTTTGTAAGTTTTTCGTTCTCGTGATAGTCGAACCAAACTTACGGTGGATTTTCAAGGCTCGTAAGTCTGCGTCAGGAAAGTCGTAGACATACCTAGACGCATAGCGACGAGATTTTGAAAATTCATAGTGACCGCGGTTCATGAGTGTTAATTGTTTTTTTTCTATTTCGAACTGCTGTGAATTTGCAAGAGTAGTATGCCTTTACCAAGAAGGTCTCAGACGCACTTGGAAGAATTGCGATGAAATCTCGAAAATATACAGTGAGGGGATTCAATCTTATTCGAATTTCCTTTAATCTGGACTTGCTGCAAATTTTTATGTTCCTATGTCTTCGTCAGGAAAGTCACAGACATACTTGAGTGAATAGCTGCGAATCCTTAAAGTTTGCAGCGACAACAGAAACCTTTATACGTCCTGTTTCCCTGATTCTCGAAATCCCAAATTTCAACTGTTCTACATAAGAAAATTTCAATTTATTTCATTTTAGAATGTTTTGCTAAAGATTCAATTTTGACCACGGTGGCCGTGTTTTGACGGACCGATGAACATTGAAGCACCGTGCCAATGTCAATTTTTTTTCGCAGTGTTAGTGTTCTGTTTCCCTCAACGTTTCAAGTCTTTCAGCAAATCCATAAGAGACTGACTGGAATTGCGGGAACGGTGAGGAAAACAGCTTCTTGTGTTTCCGTGAATGCTTTCTAATTATTTTTGTATTTCCTTCCCCACCTCACTACTTCAAGGGATTTAAATTTGTCCGTCTGCTGTCTTATTTTTTTGTTCAAAGATACCGCTAGTATGGTCATACCATGACGCGAAGTAACCACCAAAGACGCTACCGAAAGCACCCCGCATGCCTTATGTGAAAACAAATAGAAACCCAATTGAAAAGAAAATATCAAAGATAGTTAATTTAATTTGTTTATAAAAAAACGAAAATTACCCATTCTAGAACCGCAAGAAAAGGAAACCTAACTTTTTTTTGGTTTGTTTAATTTAGCATAAGTTTATCAATTTATTTCATTAATTAGATGTATTTGTTTATTTTTGAAATAACCGAATAAGTTTCTCATTTTTTTCAATACTATATTATTGTTACGTTTGTTTTTGGCTGTAGATTTTTTTTTCTACGAAAAGGAAAAACAAAACACCTTCTTAAAAATATCACCGACCGTAGGTTTGGTTAAGTGTTTGAATTATTTAAGAGTTTTTTTTGAATTAATATACAAGTTTCCCTCCTAATTTACCTAATTCCATAATGTATCCTATCGCCGGTAACGACAAAGAGGACCGAATCAGTAATATGATTCGAGATACTGATTTAGATGATAATGTCCGATTAACTAGGTCAGTTAGCCAGCATTTGGACGGTTCTCAGAGGTGTCGCGTAATGCATTCTCCTCTCATTTCTGATCGCCACGTCCGATCCACATCCAATTTACCCACTAGTTCTACTGTTCCGATCAATAATGAGCCAATCAACTCCATCGATACAGTGTCTACTCCCTCCTTCAGTAATTTAAGTGGATTAGGTGCCGAAGCATTACCAATAAGGCGCGAAAGCTTCATTAATTTTAACGAAACGATTGTACCAAATACAGTTAGGACATTTTTCTCTAGGCCAACCAGTGCAAATTTACACCCCGTGATTCTAGAGAGCTTATCTCAAAGACCTCCTACTAGCAAAAGAACCGAAAAACGGGTTGTTTCTGAGGATCTTAAAGCCTACATTAATTTAGTCATAGTGGATGCCATGTCCTCGTATAAAAATTCACTGCAAACGGAAGTTACGAATACTCTCAAAGATGATATCCAGCAGCAGCTTGGGGGTTTCCTTCGAGAGCTAATCCTCGGTCGAGCTACTCAGTTGAGTAATGAACCGGCGTTGAGGCCAGCTCCAGTATACAATTTTCCACCACCAGTCCAGCCATCAGCAGCGCAGCGACCTCAGACTGATCTAGGTAGAAGTGCTTTTGTACATCCTGGACATCAGCGAAGAAAACCGCAAGAACAGATTAGGAGTAACCAGGATAGAATATACCAACCGAACGGTTTCCATGATGATCTCCAGGGTACAACAAGAAATCGACCAAATATATTCGGCGATTTAATAAATAAAAAAACGATTTATGTTTAGAAACATTTTATTTTTTGAGGTGATTGAGTTTGAAACGAAAAGGGAAGAAAGAACATTCGTTATAGTTCCCCTAGAACTTCTGAACAATTTATAAGCCTTCAAAAATTAATTAATTATTTTAAAAAATCAATGTTTTGTTTTCCATTAGCATTATTTTGTTCTTCCGATTGAACAAGTATGGTGGTGTGTATGTCCCCAACCAAATAAAGCATGTATTAAAGCTAAGAACTTCTATGCAGATCCATTTCTTTTAAAACTGGCTTGGAAGTAGTTGCTAACAAAACTGTGTCAGTAATGATTTTGGTTTGGGACTTTCACAGTCAACTGTGTCAGGCGACAAGAAAATTTGGCAGTATGGCCCGCAACCAGTCACATTTTTTTGTTAAGTGCAATTTGTTTAACTAATATCCCGATCAAATCTTTGTACAGAAACAATCAAAGGTGCAAATAATAAAATATTTTCTTATTAACGATATGCAACTCTTTTCCTCACGAATCGGATGCTTAAGCGAATTTAATTCGACAGGGAATTGTTCGCAATAATCTTTTGGGTTTTCTTCGAAACCAGTCACATTTTTTTGTTAAATGCAATTTGTTTAACTTATAGCCCGATCAAATCTTTGTTCAGAAACAATCAAAGGTGCAAATAATAAAATATTTTCTTATGATTATGATTTTAACTATGATTAACTATTCATAGTGAGGGCTTTTATTTATATGCATATAGCTACCTACCCACCTACATCCTTCTCGTTCATTATTATATGTACCTACATATTAAGCTCCTATCTTATATTATTAAAATCCATACTCTAAATTTAAATATGCTTTTGTAGGTAGATACATGTGTAACTATTCCTAGAATCATCCATTCGACAAGTTATTATTCTAAGAATCAAGGTAATCATACATCGGCTTTAAACCTGCATAGGATAACTAGATTACCTACATACTAACCAGCGTCAACGTTTAGCTACATTAAAGTTGTTAGCTCGAAGATCAAGTTCGTACGTTCCAGTCGTGCAATTATTTTATAAAAATTCTTAGAGCCCTTTTCGAGAAATACATTTTTGTCTTAATAGTTTTTTTAACATTTGTATGGGAGGTACCGATTTTTATTTTATGAATATAGTTTTTTTTAAATATTCAAGATAATGATAATGTCAAAAAACTACCAAACGTTGTATGGGAACTACTACTAAAAAACAATATGTAGCTAGTGTGAATCAAATGCTGCAGACTCGATGACAGACAGACAGACGGAACTGAGGGAAATACTGTTTTGGTGTATTCTAGGATCGTAATCGTAATGTCATGTTTGACAGTTAGATTTTTTTTACGAATGTATAACTTGCCTTATAGTACCTATAATCGCAAGAAAAAAAACATACATTATGTTTATTGCATTTTTAAGTTTTAAACATGTTTGATTTAATTTGAAATATTCATACTCACTTTGTTCATTGTGTTGAAAGCTTATAGATGTTGCACTCCGACATAGAAACTGTTGCAAGATTCTTTAAGCATGTATACATTTGAATCAGGATACCAAATATTACCAATGTAAGTGACCAAAGGAAGACTGACTTTAGAAAGATGCATCAAAGTGTTTCAAATTACGTATTAATTTGGAGCAGAACGATCGTTTCGTGCTCTTGAAAGAAGCCAGGAACATTTCACGTTCATCTTCAAATACTATCTATACTTGCAGACTATTTGCCTTTCAGATAAAATATTCAGCTTTTTCAATTTGTTTACTCAAAGTTGCATACAAATAGTTGATGCAGGAATCTGCGCTGGTCAAGGTGATGGATTTTAATTCAAAATTCAGACTCAGATCAGCCTAGATATTCAAATATTTTATAATAAAATCTAAATATAATCGACAACTACTCACCTGATCCGTAATTTGTCTACAGAACTTCTCAAGATGCATATTAATCGTAATCTGCATTTGGATGAACAGGAATTTATGAATAATTCCCATTTTTTTAGTAAAACTGCGTTGTTTTTACAAGATTCTAGAATATTTTTTCGAGTTGCGAAGACAATTATGTAGACTTTGTGGGTGAAGTGTTTTGTGGCATAATATGTAATTGAAGATTTAATTGTCACTGCTGCTAGAACTATGTAGATGATGAAGTGTTTTATTTGTCCCAAGAATTAACTACCAGCGGCACCGTCTCAATGTACGGATTAATTCTTGGCAATAGAATATCTACGTCAGGATCTTTGATTAAAACCGATGTAAGCATATGAGCTTCTTTTGTAGCATGCATCGGTGAAACCTTTTATTGTAATGCTTCACTCAGAATGGTTTTGCCTTGTTTTTCCACTTCTATGTGTGCTCCAGGCACCAACTTCTGACTACGTGTGGCATAATCTTAGCTGGCAGGATTCAAGTGACGGGGTTAAAATATTTATTGACTTGCGGGCGGCTCCTTTCATAGAATTCCTATGTTGTCTCTGCCCTTTTTATCGCCTGCAGCGAAGTTGGCTGAAATATAATAGGAAAAAATAATTTAATAGTAAAAAAGTTATGTAAACAACTAAAATAAAGTATACAAAATTATAATTAAGTTACAGAAATAGTAAAATACGTAATAAACAAATTGAAACCCACTCACTTTCGATATTTGTTTTGAAATTTTAATTTCTTTTTTTTATTGGTTTGTGATCTGTCAAAATACTCGCCTCGAATTGAGTAAACTGGTCTTTTCTTGTGGTGGAATTTAGGCACGTACGCATTAATATGTTATGGTTTGCTTCTACTTTTTGATTGGATTTTCTTCATTTTGAACATACAATTAATAAATATTGCTTAATTTGTAAACCATAATCAACAAAAAGATTTAGGAGTATGTTTTTTGATTGATAAAGGCCTTTTAAAATAGAATTTAACTAAAAAGCAATGGATTCTTAAAATTTTGAATTTACATTTTGAATATAAACGGTGATTTTTTAAGAGCTTGGTTTTTGAAAATTCAAAAAAACACAGAAACTTGTAAAAAGTGAACGAAATTTTTATTTGGATCGATAAATCAATTTCTGCCATTTACTTTTTAAAAATAATTTCACGTAAATGTTGCCCGCGGCTACGCTTCAGGTGGTCCATTCTGAAGGTCCAATTTTGGCAAACTTTTTCACACATTTCGGCCGGAATCTCACCAATGACGCGTTCAATGTTGGCTTCCAAGGCAGCAATCGTGTTTGGCTTGTCCCCATAGACAATAGACTTAACATAGCCCCACAAAAAATAGTCTAACGGGGTCAAATCACATGATCTTGGTGGCCAATTGACTGCGCCAAAACGTGCGATCAACTGCTCACCAAATTCGCCTCTCAATTGATGCATGGTTTCGCGTGCAGTGTGGCATGTGGCACCGTCCTGTTGGAACCACATGTCGACCGAGTTCAATTCTTGTATTTTCGGCAAAAAAAAATCTGTTATCATCGAACGGTACCTTCCATTGACCGTAACCCTGCGGCCTTCATCGTCCTTGAAGAAGTACGGCCCAATGAAGCCGCCTGCCCATAAACCGCACCAAACAGTGCATTTTTCGGGATGCATTGGTAGCTGCTGAATTGCCTCTGGCTGCTCTTCACTCCAAATACGGCAATTCTGCTTATTCACGTATCCATTTAGCCAAAAATGAGCGGAAAAAAAAACGGAAGTAGCTTGCGAAACACATTTTTCACAGAGCACGAATTTTGATAATAAATTTCAATAATTTGCAAACGTTGTTCAGGCGTAAGTCTATTCATGATGAAATGGCAAACAATAATGAATCGAAATGTCAAATGTTCGTGGAATTTGTCATGTGTGATCTGTCAAAAATATAAACGTCAAAAACCAAGTAGCAAAAAAATCACCCGTTATAAGCCCACCATATCTACCAAAAGTGCAAATGAGCACACCTCTGTTTCGATAAGCCTGTGTTGGTATCTGCTCCATTTAAAATGCACGGGCAACTAACATATGCTTGTCGAAACGGAGGAAATCCTCTCAATTTAGCTTGTAGAGTGAAAGAGAATAAGCCACGAAGTCATGCCTCTATGTTTTTTCTCTATGGACGAAACAACGGAATCCAAGGGATTCAGCATAAGGTTTGGGATAAACGAGGTAAAGATGCAAACTGTAAAGGTAGCCAATTTGCAAACAAAAGGAAATAAAAATGATGAAAGTGCTACAACTTAACATCTAGCACAGTAGTTGGCCTCTGATACCTTAACCTCCTTTATAGCAATTAACGACATGGACATAGCCCTAATCCAGGAACCATGGGTCAATGGCTGCAAAATATGCGGACTTAGGTCCAAAGACCATATCCTTTTCCATATTAAAGGAAACTCAGAGGTTAACTATCGTGCATGTATAATAGCGAAAAAAAATATCAATCTTGTTCTCGTATCTGCCCACATCCATGCGGACATGACGACAGTAAGGTGTGAAAGAAAGGGGCCTCGCCACTAATTCTAGCCTCTGTCTAAATGCCAGGTGATGAACCGGGCCTTCCGCTATCTGGTGCTAGGGACGACTTGCAGGTATGAGTGGGTGAGATTTTTATATATATAATCTGCAGTGGGGAAGCTCCGATATTTACACAAGATGTGAGTAACTTTTTGAATTTATAATTAATAATAACATTGATTATTAATATAGCAAATGAACCCTCATTTATCACTAGAAATAGAAGAGAAGTACTTGACGTGACGCTTCCCAGTAACTCCGATTCTATTGTAGTCGGGAACTGTAAGGTGTTAAGTAATGTGACATTCTCAGACCATAGGATGATAATTTTCTGAATAGAACATGAATTAGAAAGTCCAAAACCTTACAGAAATCCCAGGAAAACAAACTGGGAAGCCTTCAAAATCAGAATGGCCTCATCGTTAGGCCAATCTTATACTGCACCCTTGCTCAACCGCTTGGACATTGAAAAACAATTAGAGAAACTAACGTCAGCTATTATTAAAGCTAACGAAAGTTCTTGCCCCATAGCCAAAGGTAGTAGCAAGATCAACCCCGCATGGTGGTCCTACGAGCTTGCTATCATTCGGAGATGTTAAAGGAGGCTTTTCAATAAAGCACAGTAATGAACCTACTGATTGGGATCATTATAAGATCAGCAAATATTAGTATAAAAATAGAACTACCTACACAAAAATGGCTGCCTGGCTTAAATTGTTTTCGGACATCGAAAGTACAAAAGACGCTGCTAGGCTCAGAAAATTCATGTCAAAGGCCTACACTCCTCCGGGCTTCCTAAAAAGTCTGGAATGAACCTGGAAAGAATACTGCTCTGAGACTCTTGAATCACTTTTGAGCACTCACTTCCCAGGATGTGTCATTGTCTAAGTATGTTATCGTTCCAATCCTAGTAGATATTTTTAGGGGCTGTCATAACATAGCCTACATACCCTCTGGTTGGATAGAAGTCAACGTCATTTTCATTCCAAAAGCTGGAGAGCCCACCCACAATAAACCAAAAGATTTCAGGCCTATAAGCGTATCTTCCTTCCTATTGGAGACCATAGAAAGAGTCATAGATATACATATTCGTCTGAAGCTAAAGGACGGTGTTCTCTCACAGGCCCAGCATGTCTACACTCAGGGCAAATCTGTTGAGATAACACTTCATGAAGTGGTGGGCACAATTTAAAAATCTATCCAATTAAAAGAGTTTATGCTGGGTGCATTTCTTGACATAAAAGTGGCCTTTAACAATGTGGAAAGCAAAGTAATTCGACAAGGCCTTGGATAGACTATGCTTCAGTCCAAAATCGTTAATGGAGAACTGGGCAACTGCAAAAGCACTCCACAAGGGGGTGTACTATCCTCTTCCTTGGCTTCTGGTCGCTAACCAGATCTTAATAAAGCTAAGTCCAACTAATGTCACAGTCGTCGCATAGTGCTGCTGGTATTAGGGAAATTCACCCACATACTGTGTGAAATTCTTCAGAACGGCCTTGACAAACCCAATAATTGGGCCAGTAGTTGTGGACTAAATAAAAACCCATCAAAGACCGAGATAGTTTTGTTTATGAGGAAACGTAGCACTCCAAATATAAGCCCCCCATAATAAATGGGTCGCCGCTACACAATACGGCTAAATATCTAGGTCTAGTTATAGATTGTAAACTGAACTGGGAATAGAACATAAAAGAAAGGGAGAAAAAAGCTACAACAGCTTATTAGGCCTATTTTGACATACGGATGTTTGGTCTGGTGGTTTCTAGGATATCTGTGCCACTGGCTCAAAAAAATTTAACAATTCAACAAACTTTCCTTAAAACTGGAAACATCAGATGGTCAGGAATTGACAGCTGTCGAGTTTCAAGAAATCTTTGGACAAAAATCTCTAAGGAAAAAACAGATTATTTGCTAGGGTTTAACAGACCAAAACTGTCCCTCCTAATAGGCATCCTAACGGGGCACAACTCAATGGGAACCCACATGACCAGAATAGGCATCAGCACATCTGACTTATGTAGAGGTTGTATGGACGAAAAGGCGGAAGAGGGCTCATATCACTTCCTTTGTGAATGCTCCAGCCTAGCCAGAACAAGGAAAGAAGCCCTCGGAGATTATTTCTTCGACGAACTGGGCGATATCTCGAATAAGCCACTTAAACATATCGTGAAATTTATTCAGAGGTCAGGATGGTTTAAGGAGGCCCCTAAGCTCAAACCTAAATATTCCAATTCACTCCCCTCCTTAAATGCCTCGCTTCTTTCCCTGGGGACCGCAATGGATCCATTGAAATCGGAGTAAGGTGAGGCGGTTTGCCGTTGAACCACCCCTTCCAACCTAACCTAACATAAGTTCGTATAAGAACTTTAGTCAACGTTTTGATTTCTTTTTTCGCTTGAAAACTCCAAATTCTGAAGAGTTGAGACAAAATTGCCAAGAATTTGCTGAGTCTTATTATGAAGACGTTAATGAGAAGGAGTCTGCGGAATGAATGAATGAAAAATGGAATGTCTGCTTTTAACACAACACTTGAAAATTGTTCTCACTAAAATGAGGAAACTAATAGTATATTGAAAATATATCAAATTTTGAAGGAAAATAAGACATATTGAGAATCTTTATAAGCATGATGATAACTTACTGAAGTGGAGAACACTTCTTCTCAAAATTGAAAAGAATAATAAATTAATAGAGAAGTACAATGCTTTAAGAGAGATTAACCAGTTTATCGCTGATGTCCATCCATATAATATGATGTGCTCAAAAACATCGATTTTGAAGGACTAATTAACGATTTTACCTATCTCAACTCTAGAAGGGTTCCTTTTCAATCAACATAGATTTTCAAGTTTCTTTGAACACTTAATAAGTTACTTTTGTGGGTTATATTATGGGTTTCTATTAATTTAGCGTGAATGGTAATCCCAATCTCGCTGATCCGTTTTGAGATAGGATCGGATTGCTACCAACAACGTCGCAGGGTCAACCTCTCCGACGCGTTCGACTGAGGTGCATAGTTCGCTGTTCTTAAATGTGTCGTCATATTGGGCGATTGAAAATGTTGTCGGATTCGGTATAACACGGTATAACGTTTTAGTAATCCCTCTGCGGACTACTTTTGGTGGATTGTGGGATCTGCTTAAATTTACTTCAGTGAGTCCAGACGGAACCTACAGCAGCAAAGTATGTTCTTTCATTAGATCCTCGCCTATACTTATAAAAGCTCGTTCGTATACAAATTCATCTTCGACTTTTAGGTCAGGTAGTTCGGCGGCATGATTTAGTATGGTGTCGTTTAGACTAGTATATTCCTCTGACAGGAATTCATTAGAGTCCAAATCGATCAGTGGGGCTAGCTCTTCAATAGCCAGATACTCTACCGGCACCCGAGAAAGAATGTCTGGAATGACATTCAGACTGCCCTTTCTATGCTGTATTTCGAATGCATAGGACTGCAGCAGCAAACTCCATAGAGCTAATTTACCACTCAGGTCCTTCATGCTCATTAGCGAACGGTGGCTAGAATGATCCGTGATTATAGTGAAGTACACGCCTTCGACATATGTCCTGAAATTCTGCACAGTCATCATTCTTTCAGTCACACTGTAGTCTCTCTGGCTCTTGTTGAACTTTTGCGAAAATTACGATATAGCGACTTCCTCATCTTCACTGTTCTTCTGAAACAGCACGGCTCCGATTCCTTCATCCGCAGCATCACAATGGATGTAAAATCTCTTATTGAATTCCGGATGGATATCGGTGTTTTTGGTATAGGGAAATCTACTATAGCCTGAATCTCAGCGGGATCAGTTTTAAGCTTCCCACCATCAACTTTGAAGCCCAAGTTCTTCAGCTCTTTGAAGCTAAATTTTGATTTCTTCGAGTTGATGGTGAGATTGGCTTTCCACAACACAACCCAAATGGCATGACAGTGCATTGGTACAATGGTCTTCTGGGTACCACAAAGGCAGTCTTTTCCGTACTCTGTTTCTCCAGCGGTATCTGCCAAAATGCTTCCTTTAAACCTATACTACTTATGAAGTAGGTGTCTGGTAGCCGGCTGAGGAGCCCTCGATATGCAAAAGCGGATTAACGTTTTGTTGTCAATAAGTTCACCATGCGAGAATCCAGGCAACGACTATTATATTTTCGCAAGAGAACCACTGGGGAGCACCACGGGCTCTCGCTTTTCTCTATAACGCGAGCCGCAACATCCGGTCCAATTCTTCATATAAAATGACTTGCACAACTGGGGAAACAGGGTAGTGAAGCGGTTTCACACAGGGAGCGCATCTCCCGTATCAATGACATGCTCCATGAGCACCGTCTTCCCTGGACCATCTCGGTCGAAACACAAAAATTTCACTATCGATTGGTTTTTATCATGAACAGTTTTCACGCCTGACTTAAAAGTTGTTACTGCAAGTTCCAATTCCTGAGTTAGTCCAAAGGCTCTATAAGAACCGAAAAACGCGTGCTCATACGAGTGTGCGATTCTTACTTCACTAAAAACACCTCGTCCTCCCGATTGCAACTAAGTTGAAACTTATCTAGCAATTTATTTTTAACGAATATAATTAACGTGTTCTCGTTTAGTGCACCAGATCGGAAGGCTCAGTCCTTCGCAGGCGGCGTGCTAAATTCGTCTCCTCGATAATTTCGATTATAGTACTATTATAGTGTTGTAACAGACGTTTTCTGTGATTTTGCCCAAAATGTGTTATTTCATAGCGAACCGTGGGAATCCCGAGATGTCTGTGGAGATCTTCGTTTCTAATGTCCAAAGGTGAAACGATCTTAGCAGTTTATTTTCAAATGTTTGTAAGGTATTCAAATTAGAATCTCGCGTACAGCCCCAGAGTTGTATATCGTAAGTCCAAACAGGCTTAAGCACCTGCCTGTACAAAATTAGCTTGTTTTCGATACTGAGCTTAGTGTGTTTCCCGAGCAACCAGTACATACCTCTGAGTTTATTATTTAACTTCTCGCATTTCTTTTTAACATGCGGTTTCCATTTTAATTTCGCGTCTAGTCATTCCGAGATATTTTGATTCATTAGCAAACGGAACTTGAACCGTATTAACAAATACCGGTAATCTATTAATTTTTGTATACGTAAAATTTGATTTTACTTCGTTAAGCGATATCCGCCATGTTTTTGTCCCATTCACTGACATTATTCAGACCTTTTTGTAATTTAGTCGTAGCATCACTTATCGTTTGGCCCACTGCTAATATTGCAGTGTCGTCAGCAAACGTGGCTACGATAGTGTCTTCTGTTTGAGGTATATCACGTGTAAATAATAGGTACAATATTGGACCTAAAACACTTCCTTGCAGTACCCCAGCCAATATATCTTTGAGATCCGATTATTTGTTTCCATGTCTTACTCTAAAAAGTAAGTCTATTTTCTAGATATGCTTTAAGAAGCTTATTAAGTGCTTCAGGCAGAATTTGTCCTAATTTGAAATTTAGGCCTTCGTGCCATACCTTATCAAAAGCTTGCGACACGTCTGTAAGACCGCTGAACAAATTTTCTTTTCTTCAAGAGTTTCCTCAATAATCCTATGCACTTGGTCAATTGTCGAATGCTTGCTTCTAAGTCCGAACTGATGTTCAGGTATTAGGCACTTTTATTCTATTATTGGCTGCAGGCGCAGAAGTAATATTCTTTCAAAGACCTTAGATATTACGGGCAGAAGCGAAATGGGTCTATAAGATTTCTTATAGTGTTATGGTTTTCTTGTTTTGAGAACCATTATAACTTCCGCAACCTTCCATTGGCTTGGAACGTACTTTTACCTTAGAGTGGCATTTATTATATAAAGAAGAGTAATTAACCCTTTGTGAGGAAGCATTTTGAGAACTTCAGCCGTAATTAATTAATTTTAAGCTTTCTGTATTTCTCTACTTAATTCGGCAAGGGGAACATTTCTTGTTATGTAATTTTCGCTTCAGTTAGAACGTATATTTAAATTTTCGTTGAGTCCTTGCCCATCAAAAGGTTTAAATGTGTTCTCCAGCTAATCTGCGAAACCTTTTGATTTGTCCTTGTCACTTTTTGCCCAATTGTTTTGTTCATTCTTAATCGGAGGCACTGTGAGCTTTGGTTTCTTCGTTACTTTAACAGCTTTCCAGAATGGGTAGTTGGATTCTTTTCCAGCTGTCAAGCGTTTAAGATAATTTCGAACTTCAGAATTTTTTAATTCTTCTATCGCCTTTTTTAGTATATTACACAAGCGATTTAAATTTACCTTGTGTTGGGGGCTCGAGTTTGTTCCCATTTATTACGTGCTTTTCGTTTCTCTTTTACTAAATCTTTTATTTCCTGCGAATATTTCAGGGTTTTAAAGCAACATTTCTCTTGGGTACGGGGTGTTGTTCCATGCGGCTTGTTGTACGATATTGACGAAGTTATCTACTGCCTCTTCAAGTTCGAGAGGCGTTTGTAGTGATACCCTTAATTCAACGTTATCCTCTATATCTTTCTTAAAACATTCCTAGTTGATTTTCCCATTGGTTAGCGTGTGTGGTTCTTCATTTTGAACAAGATTTTCGCTCATAGTGAGAATAGCAGCAGAATGATCTGAGAAAAGATCAAAGCTTTCTGTTATGCTAATTTTATTTGAGGGTATTCCTTCGACCACAAAAAATCAATAAGGTGAGGTATTTTCGATGGATCAGTCGACCAGTAAGTCGGGTTGCCAATCGAATGAAAATCGCAATTATTTTCCATTCCCTGGGGATGGCCGTGGCGCGATAGTTGTGTGCTCGCCTGTTAACCTCGTAGTTGCAGGTTCGATTCCTGCCGTTGTCTATGTCTTCTTATATTCCATTAAAAAACCAATTCTAATAATTGTCATAAGATAAGTTGCTGCTTTGCTCATTACATGCTGTTTAGGCATAACACTAACATGTGATTGAGTAAACTAGCATGTTCATAAATGCATTCTTTTCAATTTTACATCGTGGAGTGCAGTATATGGAAGATACATTCAGTACAACATATTGAGTTCTAACCTGTACACCGATTAGTTGCATTGATTCAGCCTCTATTTTCGGATCTATCGTGTATTTGATGCATTCGTTTATAAATAAGGATGCATCACCTCTTGCTTTCTTCGACGGATGAGTTGCGCGGTATTCTAACAATCAATTGATCTTTCTATTTGATTGTTTCTTGACATGCGTATCCGATATCAAACAAATATCAATATCTTTTTCATGCATAAACATTTCTAGTTTTCCAAGTTTTTGCCATAATCCGTTGGCATTCCAAGTAGTTATTTTGAAATTTTCCATCATGTTTTCTTTTTGTAGGGCGTCTTGGCTGAAAACTGTTTTCGTGGTTAGTCTATCAAATATAAGTTTATTTGTACCATACTGCTCCTAAATTTTCGAAAGGATTATGTTTAATACGTTCGTGAGTGGATCACCAGCAGTATCTTTGTGTAAGGGTATGTTCTTAGCCGTTATTTGGGCATATGTGTTTACACTAGCTTTCTTTGGTGTTTGCTCTGTTTGTGTCGATTGATCTTTTCCTTTGGGTATTTGGGCATTTAGACTCTTAGGGGTCTTAAGAACTTGACTGCGTAGATTTTGATCGCCGTTTTTGTAATTCTTTTGCTACTTCGCAGATTCTATAGTTGGCCGGATGACTTTTTTTACAATTTATGCACGTTGTGCAGTAAGATGATTTCCGGCGCATTTTACACACCTAGGTTATTTTTGGCAATAAGTTTGCATGTGATTGAATCCTTGACAGCGTTTACACTGCGGAATTAGTCTTGAACTCTTTTTTAAAGGTTCGATCTTAACAACAATATTGAGGATTGTGTTCATTTTGTAAATATCGTCTATTTTCTCTGCCTTATCAAAAGTAAGAATAAATAGTGGAAGACCACGCTGTACAGGAGACGATAACTTTCAGGATCTTTTACGCAAACTTTCCATTTGTTATTATTAAGTGAAATAACTTTAAAGTCTGATGGTGTTAACGTCTTTAAGATAGTTTGCAGCCGGTTATACTCCGCAATGCCGACAACATTAATTGCTGGCGGAGGCATAATTTTAATAGGTTTTTCTTTATTATTGGCATCTTTGGGTGATGCAATTTTTTCAAAAAATAGACGCCATCAGGTGAGAATCCAACCTTGCGTTTTTACTGGGCTTTTTTATTTGAGGACTATCTGTTTCGCGAGCTAGTTCTTCTTCATCAGTCTCATAAATGAAATTTTTCGTTTGCGAAGAACCAGCCTTCGAGTCATTGTGGTGTATGTCCTTCAGCACCTCATTTTCTTTACGAAGAAGATCAACTTCTTTCTTTAACTCCTGATAAAGTTTTACTACTTCATCGAGTTTTTGACGAAGTTCATTATTATCTTTCTCAAGAATTACTGTTTTCATTGAGTCCTTTTTTACTCGCGCATCTGTCGTTACCGGTGAACTGTTCTTACCGTTTTTACTCGATTGGGATGCAGGTGATCTAGAAACTCTTGCTTTTTTTAAGAAGGAATGTATTAAATGCAATAATTGGCTCTTCCCAGAATCCGTAGAGCCGACATCCGAGGAGGGTGGATTTTCCAGTGAACCTGGATTGCCACCTGGGGCAATGCATCTATATGTTTTACTCATTGCATATTTATGTATACGTTCACTCTCAGTATACGGAGGTTGGATTTTAGTCGCCTCTATGACAGGCATGCCTTACCTCGGGTATATTCTTTTTTGTTCCCCTACCCGAAGTGGTACTGATTTTCAAGTGATTTCGGTATTTAATCGACATTTTTCGATTTTGTGCACACGTACAATTTTTTTTTTGAAGGATGTTTACACTGGCCCCGCTATTCAGCAACCCTAGAACATCTTTACTATAAAACTTAATTTTAGAGTAAGTTATAATGATGTGTGCACTGAAGGGGTCTTGACTACCCTTGACTACCAGATCAGACGGGGAGAAGAATTTCTTGCACCTTCGAAGAAAGCCCAGACACTTTGCAGTATGTTTCGCGACATCGAATATGTGGTCGTTCCACAAGAGGTGGTCTGTGATACACATACCAAGAACTGAAAGCTGATCGGCTTCTTCAATGCAATTGCCGCTCATAGATAGTGGCATGGGGGTGGGTTCTGCTTTAACGACAGTAGACAGCACTGAGTTTTTGAAGCATTAAATTCTACGCGGTTCTTATTCCTCATTGGACAATGCTGTCAAGATAAGAATTTATTGATGTTATCATACGTTGCCGTTGCAGTTGCACTTCCGAAGAACAAGGAGGTACATCTGAAAATGAATATGAAAAGCTGAGAGCACTATCGTCAGCAAAATAATTTAGTTGATTAGTAGTTCCAGATAAGAGATCATTAATAAAAATGACAAAAAGGGTCGGAGACAATACGGAGCCCTGCGGCACACCAGCATTTATTTTGTGAATATCAGACTTGAAACTGAAAGGTAATTTCTAATCCAACGAAGAAGAGTAGATTCAGCGATACCAAATGCACGCATTTTCGATAAGAGAGCTTGATTCAAAACTCTGTCAAATGCTTTCGAAATAACAAGTGCAATAATCTTACTTTCTCCAAAACGATGTAAAGATTTGTGCCACTGTTCGGTGAGATATACCATCAGATCACCAGTGGACCTATTGCTACGAAAGCCATACTGCCGGTCATTAAGGATCTGTCGTTCTTCAAGATATTTCTTTAGCTGATAATTAATCAGCGTTTCCATTACCTTGGAAATAAGAGACATAAGTGCAACTGGATGGTAATTAGAGGGTGACGAAGATGCGCCTTCCTTAGGGACAGGCTGGACAAATGCTATTTTCCATCCACTGAGAAAGAATCCTGTAGAGTAGGACAGATGGAAAACTTACTTGGTTTTGCCGGCGTTGAAGAACACCTCTTCAGAACGATGGGAGGGATACTATCCGGGCAAGCGGATTTGTGTATATTAATATTTTTGAGGACTCTAGCAACTGCACGAGTGCGAAAGAAGATTCGCCCCATAAAATCGTTTACGCTCTCAAGTACTGGAGGAGTCAAAGCACTTTCTGGCAGCGAACTGCGCTGCAAGCAAATTGGTCTTTTCACGAGAACTGACAAAAGTGGTGTCATTAACGACGAGAGTTGGAACCGACGACGATGTTGAATTTCGAATATTTTTTTCAAATGACCAACAATTCTTACTTTGTTGCCTTTATTTTTGGTCATGCAAAAATTTGGCTCTCCGAATGTGAACGTTTCAAGTCTTTTTAGCTTGTTGAAACTTATTGCGGTTTACCTCAGTGGAGTTGGCTTTATAGTTCCAGAAACCTACTTCCTTAACCGTAATAACCTCTTTAGAGCTTGAATCAAACCATGCATTTTCTTTCGGTTTGATAGATTTCACCTTATTCGGGATAAAATTTCTCATTCCGTGAAGAATTAAATTTGTTATCATATCTGCGCTGGAGCCTACGTCACTACCGAGGAAGCATAGTGACGAGCTAAAGTTCCTGAAGAAATTATTGAGACGGTCCCAGTTGGCATTGTCATATTGCCAAACGGTTCTCTTAGGTGACTTTTCTTTAACTGGGAGGTGTTGGCATGAGAAATTTGCAGATACGATACAATGGTCTGATGTGCCTAGAGGCGATAATATATTTATCATGCATTTATCAGGGTCAGAGGTAAGGAACAAGTCTAGAGTGTTGGCGGTTTGACCTGCAACGTCAGGGATGCGAGTTGGCTCGTCAACAAGCTGAGTCAGTTGGCTTAACTCACCAAAGACCTCGACATACCTTTCTTCGGGTGTTGTCTGAATTGCTTGAATTGTGTACATTGAAATCGCCCGAAATGACGATTTCACTGCGGGGATAATGGGAAACAATTCTTTGAATGGAGTCGGACAGTGCATCAAATTCGTTAAAAGTTGAATTTATATCCAAAATTGGGCTCCGATAAATGAGACATGTGTGTATGATGCGCCTGTTTACCGAGAATTTTAATCACATGACATTAAAACTTGTGTTTGAGCACAAACCATATTGTGGTTGAAGCTGGTACACGACATCTTTTCTTATGTATACGGCGAGACCATGGTGGGAAAAGAATAGTGGCACTAAGGTATACCAAAACAGATGAAATTCCGATTGATCAGAATTTTCACCTATTTGGGTTTCGCTCTGTGCCAGAACAGCTGGCCTGTTTTTGACAGTGTGGACATACGCGACACACAAATTATTTCTAAGCCCGCGAATATTGATATAGTCGACCCTAAATACACCAACTATTTTAAAATTGAATGTTTAACCTAAATTCGAATTTGAACTTTTCAATAAAAATTCTGACTAGTGTTATGCCTTAGTGACAATTTGTATTGATCCGCCCCTGGTTAGAGAGAAAAAAACAATCAGTAATCCATTTGGCGTTATACTAACGTAATCATTCCATGCACTGTGTGATAAGCTCCACACATTACAAACATCTTTTGATACTGCCAATGTATTTAAATTGTAATAATTGGAACAATGAGTTCGGGAAATTATTGGAGATATCCAACTTTATTAGCTCTACCGATGTGATGATAATTGGCAATTTGAATGCGAGAGTTGGTATTGAGTCAGGGGCGATGAATGAGATGAAAGGATGTGGTAAACAATCAGATTATACGTGTTGCAATGCAAGAGGAACAAAATTGCTAGATCTTTATGATTTTTTTGTTCTGCGTATTCTTAACGGAACCAGTGTGGGCGATGCATCAGGAAATTTTACGTTTGTTGGGGTCAAGGCACATCAACGATTGATTATGCCATCATAGGAGAAGATTGGGAACCATTTATAAAATGGTTAGAGATTAAGGAAGTTCCATTTTCAGACCATTGTTACACTTCAACTTTTTGATCAATCGCATGATGAAGTCACAGGAATGCGGCTACTTCCCAAACTCAACCGGACAAATGCATAGGCATAATCTTGATTTGCCACTACAAGCATAGTAAACTGTAGACATTCCCTTGCTAGCGCAGATTGTAAAGACTTCCTACCCTCAACAAATATACAACTTAAAAAGGTGCAATTCGCAATTCTTCCCAAGACTTTTTTAAGGATTTCTACATTAAGACAACAGAAAATTTAAAGAGCTTTGTATAAACAAAAAAAAAAAGATTTATGCGGAACTGCAAACAAGAAGATTGGCATCCGGTAAATACGCTACTGACTTTTGGAAATTGGCCTGGGAGTTGAATGGGAAACAATATAGTATTCACACAAAATTAAACGCGAACGTATTACTCTCCCATTTCAAGTATCTGCTAAATCTGGAACCAACATCAAATAAGTGGCACTTTGCGATATCTGGTTTTACGAACGAAATTCTTGATTCTGCTTTCTCTATGGCCGAGTTAGAGGAAACTCTCGTGACCCTTAAAGATGGAAAAGCTGCCAGTGCGAATGGAATTCCAGTTGAGTGCTATAGATATGGAACGGTCACACTCAAAGATCACCTCTTAAGACTTTCAAACAGAATACGAGAGGGGGATTTCTCTCCAGAAGAATTTTGGGATGCCACTATATTCCCAATACACAAAAAAGCATCGCTACTGGATGCAGTTAACTATGGAGGAATCTCGTTTCTAAACGCAATTTATTTGCGACAATGTTGCATAAATGACTTCTTAATTGGATTAAATCATACAAGCTGTTGATAGAATTCCAAGCTGGTTTAAGAGCAGGACACTCTACTAACGACAACATTTTCATACTCAACAGCCTAGCGGACAACTTTTTGAATCAAGCTAAAAGACTGTATGTATTCTTCATCGATTTTAAAGCGGTTTTGGACACAATCGATCGATATGCGTTGCTGTATAAACTATATAGTCTGGGTTTATCACTGAAATTTGGAAGCGTTCTTGAAAATCTCTACAAAGAAACAAAGGCTGCAGTACGGACGGCAACAGAACTCTCTGATTGGTTTGAAACTTCAAGAGCGGTGAGGAAAGGTTGTACACTAAGCCCCACCTTGTTTTGCGCTCTTCATAAATGACCTTGTAGACTACCTTCCTGGTGGAGTTGAGTTCGCTAGAGTGCATATTAAAGCACTGTTGTTTACTGATGATGTAGTCATGTTTGCATATTCCCCAGAAACACTACAGCTTCTGGGTTTTATGGGAAAATAAAAAGAATATCAAAAAAATAAAGAAAACTTGTAAGGTCTTCAAGTTACGAAGACAAAAAACTTCTTTTGCTCCACAAAACTCATAATTCTCATTTAATTACAGAACAGTCATTTAATTACAATACAGTCTTAAAGTTTAAGCAGGGCTTCACTTTCCTTTGTTTTGAGCTCTGGCTAGGCTTTGACTTGGGAGATAATTTCGGTGATTTGGGTGGTGATTTCTCTGCAATATGAAAAATTTATTTAGTAGATTTTAATTTGAAAGCGTTTTGCGAAAGAGAAACTTACCTAGAGCACGAAGAGTTGCTTCTGGGACCCAATCGTAGTCGGTGTTGCCATCACTATTGGTTTCGGTCTCAGTGGTCTTCCTCAATGTGGTGAAACGCTTCTTCTTGCCCGAAGAGCCTACGGGTATCTGCTGACCAAGAACAAAGAGAAGGATGACGATTCCTCCGAGGAGATCGTACAAGAAATAAGTCTCATCTACTTCGGAACTCAGAACAGTTTCGTTGAAGACGGTATCAATTAAATGAGCACCATTCGAGTCACGATAGTTAAGACCGTAACTCAGACCGAAAAGATGGCCAGCGAAGGTGTACGAGGGCAGGAAGGAAGGAGTAGGAGATGGTACCTTCGTATCCAGGTTGTAGGCGAACTGCGACCATGGGGTAGCGGAATGAGGCTTCGATTGTTTCATCAACAAAGTCGTCTTGGCCTTGGTTGGTGAATCCAATGAGGAACTCGGCTGGTTTACCACCGGTCTAATCAAGTTGTACTCCAGGTGTGTATAGGGGTTTCGTGAATAGCAAATAGGTATCTGCATTTGGCGACGTTGTCGTCTCACCTTCGTCATCTACTTCGACGTCCCCGCGCAGACAAAAACAATAGAAAAACTATAATAATGCATCACAGATAAATTAACGTAGTTTCGCTGGCCAGACACCAGGCTAAGTGATACACAAATACTTATTGGATATCTCTGCTCGAGTACTTCCTCTTACTGCAACTATTGATTTTTATTTTTCTCCTTCTTTCATTGACGCGTCCCTTATCTTCATTTGCCTACTGATTCAGTTTTACTTCCCATCAGTTTAAAATTTTCAGCTTTTATAAAATATTTGACAAATTATATGACCAGTCTAAAAAAAAAGTCCTACGCGCTCAGAAGTCCATTCGTTTTTTTTTGTTTTTATTTTGTTGACGTTTAAAAAGCTCAAGTTTGACAATTTGAATCAAGTGGTTCATTTTGTATTCAGTTTTGATTCAATTTATTCAGCAAAGGTGCCTTTGATATTAATATTAGTTTTAACTGAATGGTTTCATTCAATTTTTGAGATAATTTCGTGCAAATTATCTTAATTTGGAAATTGGATTTTGTGTGGGCAATGAGATAATTTGGGACTCAATTTGCAAATTGTCAACGAAATTACATAATTTACCCCAATGAAAACGGGCTAGAATATCACACTGCTACTCTTCACCCTATTTTTGTCGTAAGTAAGTTTCGAATCACTATCCCTATTTTCGTTCCAACGGAGTATAAAAACTCAAATAATATTGCGTGACTCTAACAGATCATTTACAAAACCAAACTGAACCTCAACCTGAATCCATCGGTCATAATCCTAAGATTTATGAAAATACAATAAAGAAAAGAAAACGCACAAGAGCGTATAGATCTTGAGCCAGTATAGAACAACTCCAATTTCATAACCGAAACTGTATATTATCTGCTTTATCTTCACGTTCCTCTAAATGAATCTTAACATATCCTTCATGCTACATATCTCTCTCTAAGAGCACTATAAAGAAAGTCCATGCAGTTTTCTGATAGGGTTGTCTTCGCTCTACAGCCGCGTGACCTGCTGGGTGCACGATCGCATAGCTCGTCCGATGAGGAGATCTTGCAGCCGGGGCGTTGACGGCGTTACATTTTCAGACCGGGTTGACCTAGATGTTGTTGATCATAAAATAAAAATATTAAATTTTTCCATAGCCCAAAAGATATGGATAAGAGATACGGGGAAGGATTAGTTATTAATTTCTCCTCTGACTTATTTGTCTTCAGTTTCAATGAGAATATCTTTTTTCGAAACCTTTATAGGGAAACATAGACCTACAATTCTCCATCTCAACAAGAGCACGACTTGATAAGACTCCAGGGTCCTTTCAGGCTCAAAAACAAGTTCTCGAACACCGTATTTGAGAGACGCGGCTGTTGTTGCGCTCTTAGGTTTTCTACATCCTACCCTATAGACATAAAAGAACAACTTCCCTTGTGTTCCTGTTATTGATTCACGTTAGCCTAATTAGTCGATTAAAGATAATCTCCTCGATGAATAAGGAAGCTCGGAAACTAAACTTCACTTAAACCTAACGATGAAACTTCTCTCGACACACCTAACTGTACTTACTCAAACATGATTAGTCAGTTGCGTCTCTGACCAACAAATCTCAAGAGAATCTCATTAGAATTGTAAAGATATGACAACAAAAATTTTAAATCTTTACATTTTATTGATATCCAAAATTCGCTCTTAAATATATCTTATAAACTTATTATATTCTTAACTGAAATATGCTTCCGTTCTTTCCGAAAATTTACTCAACGTAATCTCAAAAAAAAAAAAACAATATTTCAATATTATATTTTTGACGGAAATATTTCTTTAACCGAGTTTAAATTTCCAAGACTAGACGGGAATTTGTTTGAGGACGTATCAAAAGTTTCTTATCTTTTAATCAGTCCGTAAATATTTTACTTTAAATTCTTAATAACAGAAAAAAAAACTTTACAAAATTATCAGACAGATGGTTTCTACTGTACGCTTTCTTAATCGTTTTTAATGCTTCGTATATTTTCTTAACACAAACGTTTAAAGGTCATTCATTACTTCGATATTAATGTCATCGGCTTTCGAAAAGGGTATTTTTAAAATATATATAGTTTTCAAATATATTGTCCGATAAATATGATGATTAATATTCAATAACAATATAATTTCGATTGGTAAAGATCAACATGGTCAGAAATTATCAATATAGCTAGTTTGTTTCAAGTAAAAACCAAATCAGTCACCATATTTTGTCTTTGTTAAAGTGCACTATAACTCTTAGAATCTGTAGAATCTGCTTTCATTGATGTATACATTGGTGTTAAATAATCTTTACCAATCTTGAATATAGGTATCCGTGTTTATATTTATCTTTACCGCCAACATGATGTTATTTCTTGATTTTGCTTAAAATTTGCCTTTAAAACGAAGAAACGAATAGGAGCGGAACAATTTACAAAAAATTAGGCTATTCTACTAAATCCTTATTTCGACTATGACTTTCTCTACTTTATGTCACAAAATAAATTATTTTATATTGGTATTTTACTGTATTTAAAAAAAACATCTCATTAATGTAAATTGCCATATTTCTTTTCAAATTCTTTTACTTTACTTTTTCTTTCAGATACTGATCTCTTAATTCCACTAAAACAGTATCTTTCAGATACTGACCTCTTAATTCCATTAAAACTCAAAAACAAAACAAAATATGTCACTTTGATTTATCAAACTTGACTTAAATTCTCAAACAGAAATTAATCATAATTTTTCAACAATAATAAATTCAAAACCTTATACTTGGCTTACCTTACTTGTTATGGAAATTATGTCTCAAAGAAAAATCTGACCAAATAAATATAACTACCAATTATCCTTGTTTTGTTACTTGTTATAGGTTTACTGTTCTCTCGGCATATTTTCCTTATCCATTAAAGCCGGGTTATCGTCATATTGTTCAAGTGTAATTACAATCTTAGATGTTGTTCATGAATACGAGTAGTTTGCTGATGATGTAAAACTCTTGAAAATCTGTTCTCTTGATATTATTTTCTTCATTGATGTTCTAAAACTTGCTGTTGACTAATTTCTCGATTCGGACTGTATTTAGTTCGTGGCCAATCGTACGAGAATTAACGAACTGAATGTACAAACGTATATACACACAAGTATACATATGAACTGTGGGTATTCGTTAGTGAACCCTGATGTTCAAATGTATGTAATTATGTATATGAGGGAAAAGATTAATAAAAAAAAAATGCGTTGTGAATTCTAGAGAATTTCTAGTGTTCTGTCCGCACAACAGAGTAATGTCGGGAGTTCAATTTTGTCACTACTGTTAGATTGTAGCGAGACGATGAAAAATACCGGTATATATATATATATATATATGCCGTTAATGATGTTATATACTTTATTGCGTTGTTAGGATAAGAGGAATCGATGTAAGTATGTATGTTTCGCATCATATCGAATCAAATTTCAAATCATATTCATATGTGGTATGCACAAATACAAAATATGTATTTATATCAAATACAAAATTATGTATATGTATATGTATGTCTTGTCTGGTCGCCAGGTGAGACTTCTTGCGGTTTATAGACTTTTTCTTGATTGCCTTGTTCATACTTCAGTTCGCCATATTTCTCGCCATACCTAATCAGACATCACAGTCGATCTCGTACTGTGGAGGTGTTAACACGTTTTCGGCTTCCCAGTTTTTCCAAATTAAATTTCGTGTGTGAGCTTAAGTTTTACATTAAGTCAGCATTCCATAAGTGGTGCAGTAGCACAGTGTTAGGGTGGCCGACCGAGAATCCGAGGGTCGCCAGTTCGATTCCCAGCCGGGCATCAAAACTTTAGCTATTTTCTTCACAACCGTGAAGTGGAAAACTTTATTGGTTGGGAAAACGAGCAAAGGAGGAGGAGCTTAAGCACCGGGGCATCGAAAGGTGTCCTAGGGCCAATGAGGCCAGCGATGGCATCAGCTGAGGGAACATCGAAAGATGTTCCAATTACAAGCAGTGATTCTGCAGCAACAACATCAACAGCAATAACAACAACGGCAACATCATCCGATGCTAATCCAAAGCGCAGAAAGAGGATCAAGTGCGCACCAAATTTGGTAAAGAGGAGATCCACGGCCACCTCAGCAAAGCTGCCAGCTGGGGTGCATACGTCCGATATAGACGAGACGTCAGAGGCAGCAAGACAAACCCAGCTAGACACTTCACCCGAAGAGGGTATTGAATATATGTCTGAGGAAGGAGAAGGGCACTTCACGACAGGCGATAGTACTGCCTTCGTGAACCTCTCGACATCAGAGGCGTCATCTGAGGAGGACGAGGAACAAAGAATTGTCGCTCGAATTGAAACAATGGAGGCAGAAATCCAAAGTTTGAAAAGCCAACTTAAGGCCAAGCTAGAAGAGCGCAGAGCCAAACAACTGAAAGAAATCGAGGAACAAAAACAACAACAGCAAAACGAACAATTACAAAAACAACAGCCACAACAGCAGCCAAACCAACAGCCACAGCAGCAGTCAAAACAACAACGGCAAAAACAGCAGCAACAGCAGCAGACACAAGCCGAGAAACAACCGCAAGAAAAACAGCAGCAGCAGATTCAAAAGCAGCAGAATCAACAGCAGCAGAAAAGTCAGTCTCAGCAGCAGCAGCCACAGCCGCCGATTACGAAAAAAGAAAAGGTGCCACCCATAAATACTTATAAAATGGAGTTACAGGATACCATAAATCTATGTAAGTTGACCATAGGTCAAAATTTTACTATTAAAAGATTAAATAACGACAGGCATGCTATCCAGTGCTTCACACTGGAACAGCACAAAAAAATTAAAGAGTTGCTAAAAGGAACTACTACTGAATTCTTTAGTTTCACCCCTAAAACCGAAAAATTTCAAACGGTCCTTTTGAAGGGCATAGATTCCTGCACGGAACCACAGGTGCTCTTAAATGAACTCCGCCAAAAAGCGAATGACGATCTCGACTTTATCGGGGTCAAGCCGTTCGCTACAGTTAGAGCTAGGCGGGAGAAGCGGAGTCTTCCCTTCTTCCTTGTTCAACTCTCACCCAGCAGCAAACTGGATAGTTTGAGGAGTATATCCGTCCTTAACTACCAGGTTGTAACTTGGGACAAATTAAAAAGGCGCGGCGACATGCTTCAATGCATGCGCTGCCAAAGGTTCGACCACGCCGCAGCAAACTGCGAAATGCAGTCACGCTGCGTTAAGTGTGGAGAGAACCACAATGCAGATG
This sequence comes from Philhelius pedissequus, assembly GCA_910595825.1. NCBI lineage: Eukaryota > Metazoa > Arthropoda > Insecta > Diptera > Syrphidae > Philhelius > Philhelius pedissequus. Next base: position 191,736,233 of record OU343160.1, read on the forward strand.
AATGCAAGTTAGGAAGGGAACGGGTCGAAGATAGGACCCAGCTTAAATGTGTACTCTGCCGAGGCGCCGGACACCCCGCTAATTATCGGGGATGCCCGACGTTTCAGCTTATAAAGAACAATAAAGCAGCAAAGGAAACAGTGGTAGAAAAGCGTCCAACAGTGCGCCCTCCTACAACAACGCCCGTCAACCCCCAAATTTCTTTCGCCCAAATGGCGTCAGGAAGGGGAAGCACGGTACAGCCTACACCAAAGGTCGCCCTACAGGCCCCGTGCCTAAGGCGCCGGCGGCACAGGCGGATATTTTGGACGTTCTACTGGCCATCCAGGGCCAGTTGAACGGCCTCCAAAACCAGATCAGGGAGCAGGCGACTAGGGTGGATTATCTCTACTCTGTTTTGCCGAGCTTAACGCAACTTAGAGGTTAAGGGCGCGCTGCCGGAGAGGCCCTTTAAGATCCTAGCTGTGAATGTAAATTCACTGATTAGGACCGAACGTAGAGCGAATTTATTCCAATTGCGTAAAGACATAAGTCCAGATGTGTTTATGGCTAGCGAAACTAAGCTTAACCAGAAACATAAATTGACTAACAACAATTACAATATCATAAGGAGAGACCGACCCAACTTCACTCAATGAGGGGGCGTCGCAATCTTTATACGTAAAGGCATTATTCATAAGGTAATATATAATAGTGATGTGCGTAAATTTCGGACGTTAGAGGCATGTATCATATGCATTCATCTCCAACAGGGGAAGCGAATGTATGTGATCGCTGCCTATGCACCGGAAACACCTCAGCCCACACAGTTTATAACAGAGCTTGAAAAGCTTTTTGAATGCTTAAGATTGAGCTCGGAAGAAAACTACTACATATTGGCTGGTGATTTGAATGCCAAACATATAGATTGGGGAAATCAAATACAAAATCCTCGTGGTAACCATCTGTATAATTGGATGGGTCGATACAACCTGGAGTATCGCATTGAACTTCTCGCTACAGACAGGCCATCGTTTCCAAGAAGCGGTGCCTATCTGGATCTATTGTTGAAAGACGCAAGACTAACAATTACTGATACTGTGGGTCATCGGCCTAAAAATTGTTTAAGAACGATCGAGTACGACAGTGACCACTGCGGACTCGCCGCCGTAATACAACTTCCGAACGCGCTTATGGAGTTGGAGGAGTATGTACCGGTGCATACTTTCAATTACAGTAAGATGCGCTGGTCACGCTTCTCGAACGTCTTATTGAGCGAATTACGATCAAATGGTATATCCCCACCAAATGACAGGAACATGACAAATACTGAAATTGACAGATACTTAGAACAAATGGACGAAACAATTCAACGAAAAATGAACAGGACAATACCGAAATACAAACAACGTAACGCAACTGACATGTACCGTAACGCGACAATTGATGCACTACACAGACAAAAAAGTGGCTTATTGACAAGACTAAAACGCTTGTACAGACGGTTTACTGACACACGAGATCTGGAGATAAGGAAACTGAAGTCGTCCATCAAAAGCATCAACCAATTGATCAAAGAAAATTATAGGTTGTCCATTAATTTGTTTTGGGACAACAAAATTCGGGCCGTGAACGCTACCGACCCGAGTATGTTCCCACAAATTAATAAGATATTCAGAAGAAAAGATCAAAACGACCTTCCGTGTCTTAAGCTCCAGAGGACGACACAAAACAGAGACGTACTTCTGACAGCAGGCATAGACCCAGATGACGCCGTCTTGGACGATGACCTCTTCATAATCGAAGATCCGCAGAAGGTGGAGGCTGTGGGGCTGCTTTCCAGCAAGTGTACAAGGTGAATGCTAGCATTCGCCCGAATCATGACCTGGAGAACAGAGCTCTGCTTCATCACTTATGGCTTCGAAACGATATAAGCGAATGGCGAGCTGAGAACCTTGGTTTTTCCGGGTTTAATGATGAAGATTTGGCAAACGCCATAATCGCCGACCGAAATGGGCCCAGTCCCCTGTTAATATCGAAGAATGAGCTCCAGCTCATCTTCGATTCATTAAAGAAAAAAGGCTGTGGGGGCTGCTTTCCAGCAAGTGTACAAGGTGAATGCTAGCATTCGCCCGAATCTTGACCTGGAGAACAGAGCTCTGCTTCATCACTTATGGCTCCGAAAAGATATAAGCGAATGGCGATCTGAGAACCTTGGTTTTACCGGGTTTAATGATGAAGATTTGGCAAACGCCATAATCGCCGACCGAAATGGGGCCAGTCCCCTGTTAATTTCGAAGAATGAGATCCAGCTCATCTTCGATTCATTAAAGAAAAAGAAGTCTGCAGGAGTCGATGGTATATCCAACGGTGTACTACGACATTAACCTCAAGAAGCAGTTGACATTTATACCACACTGTTTAACAGCGCGCTGAATAATGCATATTATCCAGTGCGGTGGAAGACAGCTGTGGTGCACCCTCTCCCAAAAAAGGGAAAGGCCAACTCCAATCCGGCGAATCTCCGGTCGATAAGTCTTCTTCCGAGTATCAGCAAAGTATTTGAAAAGGTTATTAATAGAGCCCTGCTCAAGTGGGCGGAGGACAAAAATATCATCCCGGATAATCAGTTCGGTTTTAAGGCGGGACATGACACAATTCATGCCGCGTCTAAACTAGTTTCTGAATTCCAATGGAACAAAACTAAAAAGTAGTGTACGGGTGCCTGTCTGGTTGATTTGGAGAAGGCCTTCGACACCGTATGGTTAGAAGGTCTCTATCTAAAGCTAACCAGACTAGGTATAAGTAAATCTCTATTGTATATGCTTTATGACATGCTAAATGGTAGAAAGTTTGTTGTCAAGAGTGGCAATGTAACTTCTACCGCAATTTTTAATATTAATAATGGTCTCCAGCAGGGAGCGGTTAACTCGCCGATTCTATTCAGCATTTACACCAGCGATCTGATAGGTAGTCTAACTCAGGCAATTGCGTACGCCGACGATCTAATTGCGTACAGAACAGCTAATACAGTTGAGGTCATCAAAAGTCTCTTCCAGAGTCACTCCGACAAGATTCAGCGATATTGTGATGACTGGAAGTTGAAAATCAACCTCCAGAAATCAGAAACTATTTTGTTTAGGACTCCGTTGTCTAGCGCCTCAAGGGATACGAGAAAGAACTGGCGCAAGCTGGTGATCGTAGGGCCACATGGACATCCACTGGCGAGTAAAAGTGTAGTAAAGTACCTTGGCATCTGGTTGGATCAGTACCTGTATTTCGACAGACATATAGGTGCTGCTTTGGCCAGGGCTAGGGGAGCCTCTGCCTTGACAAAACGACTGTTTTATAGCAGCCGTCTTGACAGCAGGGTGAAGGTGATTTGCTACATGGCCCTCATCAGGCCGATGATTGCCTACGGATGCCCGGTGTGGTTCAACGTTGCTCCATCTCAAATGGAAAAGATTCGGGTGTTTGAGAGGCAATGTCTTAGACGTTGCCTTGGATTACACAGAACACCAGAGTCGGAGTACACAAGATATTATTCCAACCAGGTTCTATACAACGGAGCCAACATAAACAGAATAGACAATTTTTTGTTCAAGCTGATTCGGGGTCACGTTGCAAGAGCGATGTCCTCAACTAACAGCTTAATTTTTGGGGCTTATTACCCCAATAACGAATATTTTGAGAGTGCGCGGTTAAGTGGTCACATCCCTCCCGAGGCATTCCTCTATTTAGACAGTCGAGGGCTGATACAGGATGGAGGGGCGGTTCCGCTCATCTACCACGTCAGCCGGAAAACTGTGGATAGGCGACTCCTGTATGATCGAGACGTCATCGCTCAAGGTGGAGAAGAGCGCCTTCGGTTCAGTAGGACTGTGTCCGATCGGGACCGGAGGGATAGGGCGAAACAGGAGAACCAGTTCTGGTGGCTCTCTGAACAGCATCGTGATATTTAAAGTCGATGAAGATGGTATATCTTGGCCGACTTACATAGATTTAGGCAATTAGGTATAGGGAATAGTCGGGGTGGCACCAAAAAAAAAATTAAAAATATGTATGTATGCGGGGCATACGTGCATGTATCTGCGTGTCTGTACATGTATGTGCGTACGTATATGTATGTGCGTATATACGTGCATGGATGGGTTGCATGTTGCTGTGTGTCTGCATGCATATAAAAAATAAACGAACAAAAAAACAAAAAATTTAAAAAACGAAAAAAAATGCTGCTGTGGCTGTTCTAGTTTTTAAGTAGTCTTAAGTATTATTAGGTATTTTTAAGTAGTTTAAGTTATTTTTAGGCAGTATAAGTTAGTTTTATTTAGTTTTAATTATTTTTAATCTATATTTAGGTTTAGTTTATAAGAAAAAGAAAAAAAAAAAATTATAAGATACCAAGTTTTTTTTGTGAAAGTTTCCTTGGAAAAATAAAATAAAATAATTAGATTTAATTAAAATAGTTTTTAGGTCGTAAGAGATTAGTTCTAAGAGTTATTGTTTAGTTTAGAGCGCCCGTAAAGGGCCAGTAAATTAGTTGTAAGTTATTGATAAGTAGGCTAGTTTTAAACATTTTTGTCTAGCTTTAAGATAGTTATAAGTGAATATGAAATGAATATGAAATGAATTTACAAAAAAAAAAAACCTAATCAGACATGGATAAAATAAATACGAAAACTTTTATTTTACTAAACCTGTAAGAATCTAATCGGAATGCTACAAAAGAAATCTACCTTCTCTGTTTGTAGGTATTTCAATAACAAAAATTGTTTTGTTAAATTTCAATATTTACCTTGTTATTTTAGGGATTATTTCAGACTGATCCTTCTTTCAATGATAATGCACAATTAAAGCATACACTTATTTATTTTCGGCTGTCCTTGCACACTTTTTTTTTCAGAAAAATAATTTTATAAGACCATCGTGCTTGTGCACGAAGTTACTTCTTTGACGGCCAGACACAAAAAGAATGCATGTCGATCGTTAAAAGGAAAAAGAGCCATTCTTTCTTTGCAGGCTATATGGAATTGAGTGGGAATGAAACCTACAATTGAGGCGTGGTGAAATTGTGTTAAATAGAAACAGATTTGCTTATGGCTCTGTTGATCTTAGTAGGTCTTATTCACTGATCTCTGTAATACACTGGATAGTGTGTTCACACAAAAAAATCGACCCCAATAGAAAACTGTAATAATTGTAGTGGGCCCATGTCAGTATAACAGTATAAAATTTTTGTTGCCAAAGTGACATTTCAATATGGTTGTTAATGCTTCAAATTAAACTAAATTAAAATTATTCATTTTAATCGAGCAAGGGCACTTTTTCAAAAAAAAAAAAATATAAAATATAAGAATAAATTGTCAGCATATAAAGGAACAATGGTTATAAGTTGGACCATTGCAATGATGTAAGTACGTCTTTTTCTTAATAAAAAAAATCATAATAATGATATGTTCGATTGTTTCCAGTGTGCTTTTATCAATTTGGCTATATTGCTCGGTACAAAATACATTCTCATAGCTTTATTTTGAGTTCTATCCAAAAGGTTCAAATGATTTTTGGTATCACCTGCCCAAACGTGAGAATTATGCTTCAGTTTTGGACGAATGAAGGCCTTATAGATTATAACCACATCAGATGGGGATTAGAATTTCTTGCATCTTTGAAAAAACCCCAAGCACTTAGCAGCGTTTTTGGCGACATCGAATATGTGGTCATTCCTCAATTGGTTTTCTGATGCACAAACTAAGGACTTAACGTTGATCATTTCCTTCAATGCAAGAGCCGCTCATGGATACACGGGACATGGGTTCTACTTTAACGGCAGAGGACAGCATTGAATTTTTGAAGCATTAAATTCTATATTTATTGCACAATGCTGTCAAGATCAGGATTTAATGAGCTTATCATACGCTACTGTTGCAGTTCCACATCCGATGAACAAGGAGGAGAGTCTGAAAACGAATATGAAAAGCTTAGAGTACTATCCTCCATTTGTAAAAATAAAGAACTTGTTTTATTTTCCTAACAATTGTATTGCAATAATTTCAGTTTCATTTAATGATAATTTTGTGCAATGTGTGGGAAATGCTCCATAGAATTTTAGTTGTTATATAATTTTCTTATTAGATTCAAAAATAATGGAGGCTTTACATGGATTTGCATCTGCAGAATTGAAGAAAACTATAGCAGGATCATAATATAAAACATAAGCACTAATAATTTCCTCTAAAACTTCTATATCTTTCTTGGCACATCTCACAATCATATTTTCTTAGCGTTCAAGTATGTAGTTTTTTGAAAAAAATGCGCTTTTTTCGTTCTATTTAAGTAAAATGAGGTAACCTGAACGGATCAAATAATGGTGCAGATGAAAATGCTATAATGAAGATGAGCATGTTTATCTTCAATATAATCTGCAATCTTCAGATTCGTACTTCCTAAAATCTTCATACATAAAGATGATCTGCATTTTGGTCTCCCTTCTCTATCGCAGAAATATGTCTTTTTATTTTTGTGCTCTGGTTTTGCAGATGTTCATGCAGATGAAAGATGAAGATTCATCTAAAGCCTCCTTAAACCAATTGTCGAAACAGTTTGAGGTGTTCTCGTAGACATTTAGCCTACCTTATCAAATCACCGAGTTCCTTCAAACCAGTTAAATTTTTATTACATAAAGCGTAGGTATCCCAAGCAACACAAGTTTCTTGAAGAGTTCTTTGAATACATTTATCAGCAGTTAAAATGCTCTTAGTTGAATTTTCTTAATACCAATTCACTTAACAACCTGTTTATTTGCACTCTGAAAGTGTTGTTTGTTTTAACTATTAAAAAAACGCATTTTAAACATCTTAAATACCTCTTCGACAAACATTTTTTTAGTCTATTTTATAGATCCTATTTTACACCTCTTTAAATAGAGCAAGCTCAAATTCATTAAGAGGACTTCAATACATATTGAAGATATTGGCGCAATATTTTAAACGATTTAGTAAATTGTTAAAGCTACTTTTAGCAATTTACTTAGCTAAAAAGATGATTTAGCTAATTTTAAACGATTTAAACATTTTGCTAAAGTTTAAATCACTGGCTACTTTAACTTTTAGCAATTTGCTGAATATATTATGGAATCTGATAGTATATCAGCCTGGAACGCGGGGTGCTTAGGTTCGAGTCCTGCTGGTGCACAATTTTTTGTTTTTTTATTATAAATAATAAAGTTAAAATGATTTTCATTAATATAAATATAATTAATTTACAACGCAAACCAACAATAATTGTGTTTATCAAAATTCAAATCCTACAAATGCTCAGCTTTCTGCTTAATTAGAAATTTACTAGTTTAGAAAAAGTTTAAAAATCTTGAAATAGTTATTCAATCAATAAGCACTTAGGAAATTGCTTACTAGTAATATGTTAAGCCCTTAACAATGGGTTGTTTAAAATTTTTCGCCATTTTCATTAAAACTTTTTTATAAATGCTTAACATTTCATCTTTAAGTAGTGTTTATTTTATCTTAAAAGAAGGTTAATAAAAAAGCTTTTTTGTTTCATCTTTCATCTACGACTATTTTTTATTTGTTGTGTAAGATGAAGAAATCACCAAGAACATATTTGGACATTTGGAAATTAAAAAGGAAATCGGGCAGTTATAAAAAATTAAAAGCAAAACCAATTGCCGAACATTTTGTTCATGCCGTAATCAGGGTCCCTCTTGCTCATCAGGATTTAGCACATCAACAAAATTTTAATCCTTCACACGGTGAAATTGAACTCTATACCAGAGATATTCAAAACGAACAGAGCCTTGATTCTTCACAGAGCAACAATGGTCAAATTGGGGAAAGGGATACATTTATTGGCAATACCGATGGCCATGAGACCGAAACAAAATTTGATATCCAACATATACAAAGAGAAATTTCACGAACGAACCTAGGAACGCCAAGAACATTGAACATTAGACGGCAATTAACGGCACTATGGTCTGAAGACATCCTTACTGAAAGTTCCGAGACTATCTCTTAAAGTTCCAGAGAAAATATAACTAATTTTTATGTTGATATTATAAATTTCTTATTTCAGATAAAACCTAATAGTCTTGAGCTGTTTCTAAGACAATTTATGGACGAGTTAAAACTCTTATTGGCCAACGGAATCGTTATTCAAGACAACAATGTTAAAATAAATATTCTCTGCCTTGTTGCCGATTCTCCAGCTCGTGCATTCTTAAAAGGCAATGCTAGGTTATTAAGTTATAACACACGTTGGCTTCCAATTTTTTAAATATTTTAGTAAAGAGCAAGATTCAAAAAAAAAATATGCCAAACCACTATTTATTCTCAAAATTGTTAGACTAATTAAGAATGGTTCATACATTTATACATTTCAATCTTTTAAAAAGGTACAAAACTTTGTGTACCATTTTAAAACTTTTCGAAAATATTTTGGTTTGACTCAGTATTTATACTACTCTATTAAAAAAAACAGTAATCTACATTCTGTTTTCAAAAGTATAAGCCAAGACACTTGGTTCGTACGTTTGTATAATACTCTATTTTCAATCCAACTAAAAAGTAGCATAATCGATTTTAAAATCAAAAATAAAATACTTCAAAGATACACTTGGTAATTCGTTTTTTTAGTTTTCCACCAAAGTAGTAGGTAATGTAAAAGTTAGAGAATTGATATTTATTGAAATCTATGTTGTAAATGTATACTTACAATGTGAAAATATAAGCACATAACCAAATGTTTGTTGAGCTGTTAATTTTAAAAATACATAGATATAGTGCACCTCCTATCCTATTACAATAACTTGGTATATAATGTAATGTACGTGGAATTTGAAGCCAACTAAATGTTACATACGCATGTATGTATTTGTTTGATTTATAATTTCGTTTCTATAAAAATAATACGTTCATTCTGTTTCTTGTTTTAGGTGTTGTGAATTTCAAAGCTAGGGAATGATGCCTCAAATGCCTAGTTGATGGCTATAGGTAACCAATTACCAATGCCACAATTTTTTCCAACCTTAATGCTCAAAAGCGAACTGATAAAGAAATTCGCAATGGAATTTATGTGGACCGTTGTAAAGGAACAATGCAACTTCTAGAACTTCCAATCGACATGTTTCAAGATTTGGGCATTACCAACTAGCTAATTAAATCATGGAGTAAAGGATTTTTTCCCACTGTAAGCTGCAACAACAATTAACATTTCACAGTCAACTACAATGAATTACAAACTTGAAACGACTATTATGCTCCCGCTTGGGGCCCCTGTCAAAAGTTACTGGAAATATAACATTTTCCTGTAAAAATACGATCTTCAACAAAAAATATTAAACACACTTGTTTTGCTTCATGATTTTCTTGAAATAAAACGCATTCTGTTTTGACTAGCATTTTAATCCAATTTATACATGTATAAAGTAAGTAAATAATATTTTTTAATGAACACATTTTACACAGTTTACCTTTTTAAAGTTAATATTCTTCGGCATCTTCGGATTTCCCAACGTCGTTGCATGGTGTTTGTAGTGTTTGTAATGTTCTGATTTTTAAATGTCTTAATAAAGTTGAATTGAATTGAATTGTTTTTAAGCATTAATCTACCGAATATAAGTATCCGCGTTTTAAAATTCGTGCTCCCCTAAAGTCCAGCCTTGCGTTCTATTAACTATAAAAAACAAACGTTTTTTTTAATAATTAGAATTAATAGAGCATTGCAAATTATTCTTTCAGGACGTTTGAGAGGAGCTATAAAGCGAACACACGTTTTTAAGCAATTTCAAGGACAAATATCAACTCATTTTTATTTTAACTTTTCAAAGAAGTTATTAAATGACCTTATTTACAAAATTTAAAAGGAAAACACTGCACACAAATTGTTTAAATATCAAAAAATTACATTTTAATATTTTCTGCGCGAACAACAACAGACTTCTGCGAACTGTCATATGTAAATGCGCAATCCACAACAACAGGACGCACTCCACAAATCGGCGAATGAATAATTCGCTCGAATTTAACGTCAAATTTTAGACTTCACATTATTTGGTGGTTGTTCTTCTCCATCTTCGTGGCTATTCATGTTGATTGAATAGACATGTAGCTTATGTCGCCTTTTTAAGCTTTTATAGCAAAAAAAAACAGCATAAAAACCAATTTTTTTTTAAATAAAATTGCTTTGAACTCAGTTTGGTCGAAACTTTATTTGGGCAAGATTAAAATTTTAATCATTAAAATTGGAAGATTTTGTCCTTGGCCAGACATAGTTAATAAGAAGGCGTTTTTTTTATAATACAATTCTATATACTACTGAAATTACTCAGCCAAGTAGAAGACTTAGCATTATATTTAATTGGACTTGTTGAATTATTGATTCAAAATAGCTTTTAACAGCCTTAAAATTTTAATCTTGTTGGGTATAGTTCACATTGCTTTTTTGTCAAAAAATGCAAGTAAGTTGAACTGAATTAACAAAAAATTGCGTATTGGTAAGGCGCTCACTAACCAACTGATGAGTCCAAGTGAGATTACCGCGATGAAACGCAAATTTTGTGATTTTGTGTACTTAAGGCCGTTAAAAGCTATTTTGAATCAATAATTCAACAAGTCCAATTAAATATAATGCTAAGTCTTCTACTTGGCTGAGTAATTTCAGTAGTATATAGAATTGTATTATAAAAAAAAACACCTTCTAATTAACTATGTCTGGCCAAGGACAAAATCTTCCAATTTTAATGATTAAAATTTTAATCTAGTTGGATATAGTCCACATTGCTTTTTTGTCAAAAAATGCAAGTAAGTTGAACTGCATTAATAAAAAATTGCGTATTGGTAAGGCGCTCACTAACCAACTGATGAGTCCAAGTGAGATTGCCAGGATGAAACGCAAATTTTGTGGACTTAAGGCCGTTAAAAGCTATTTTGAATCGAAATTTTATTTGTTTACATTATGTATTAATGACATTTGTCAGCAGGCTGGTCGGCGACCAAAGATTATATTCATTTGACAGAAACTCCAGAATGTGCGAACATTACCAATTCGCTTTCGCAATTTGCTGTTCATATGAAAGTCACTTAAAAATAAGACTACGAGTCCTGAACCAAAAGAATGAATTAAATCTGTTATGTTGGCTCTCCTCTGTCTGTAGTTTGTTGAGTGTCAATATAACTATGTGATTGATGTTGTTTTTTTTAATTTTCATTTTATTTCACATACCTAATACATATCAATTATTCAGGCAGTGATGGCAAACACTAAGATAAGGATTTTGCTGCGGAAAATTACTATTACAATTTGTTTCATAAAATGAGCCAAACATTGCGACTATTAAATTATAGACCAAACATCACTCATTTTGCGGAACAGTTCTTAAATTTATAAATCATAAGAAGCAATTTGGCATTTGATGAATAGATATTCAATTATTACGCAGCATCTAAGTAAATAAATTATATGGCCGTTCATGCAAACTTTTGTCAACTTATCATTTTGCACTTGAATGAATTGAACACCCTTATTACTTATAGCAAAATTAAACCCTTAAGGCTTATGTCGATTTCGTTTCAACAAAAACATCGACTTGCCGTCGATCCGCCGTCAATTTTTTTCTGAAAATCAAATTCGTTTCAAATTAAAACCAATATTTTTCTGGAAAAACAGATCCGTATTGAATCTCTTTTTGGAGACGGATTCAAAACGGATTTGTGCACAGATTCGTACACACACTACAATATTTGTTTTGACGTTTCTCAATTGTTGTGTTGTGAATTAATTTTTATTTTGTGGCAGTGTACAGAAAAAGTAAATTAATATATTAAAAAATAAAAAAAAATTGTTAAAAACTTCTTGGAATCAAATATTAAAAAGTGCAAGTGGGTTTAGGAACTCCCCCGCGTCGGAATCGGGAAATTAAAACGAAATAATGATGTTTTAACGAATTGAAGATTTGTTTTTTTTTAGAGCCTCCAAGCAACACACACAGTCCCAAAAAGAGATTCGGTCCGTAATCGTTCTTTTCAAAGCCAAAAAGTATTGGTTTTAGTGGCGAATCCTAATTATTGAAACGAAATCGACATTAACTACATGGACTTTACTTTTTGGTAAAAGGACAAAAGTAGAAATACACAGATTGTAACCCGAAATCTCGTTTTTATATAAAAAGAAAGAAAGGGACAGATGGCACTGTTTTCGAAAAAAATTGACGTCAACAAATTATTTTTATTGTTCTTGAGTCGATAAGAATTACAAAGAATTAAGAAATAAAGTAAGTTTTAAGAAACTATTAAAATTGAAACATTTTTATTTACTTTTTTAATTTTCTAGGACAATAAGAACATGCAATGTGTGCTACTGATAGTGATGGCCTACTGGCTCGACAAATAGGCACAATTTGTTCAACGAAACACATCATCAGAAAATGTGAAAGCCTTTTTAAATCCGCCTATAGCCTCATTGAGTTAGATAACTCTAATGACACACTATATTCTCGGTATCTTAGTCGAATTGTATACCTGAATTTGAAGCCAGCCATTCGAATATGCAAAGTTCTGCCATCACAAATTGATTATCAACCCCGGTTGTAAATGGACTTACGAATGGTATTCAAACGTATGCCACTTTTGCGAACACCTCAGCTAGCCTTCCACAACAGCGAAACACTATTTACGAAGATCTTTACGATGAAATTCGTGAACTCATAGCCATGGCGAAATATGCTAGATGTAGGCAGCGATTTGCGGTCCCTGTGATAATGAATAAAGGAAAATACATTTGTCGTTCGGCAACTATATCGGTGATGCCAGAAGCTTATGGGCGTAAAGTGGTTGATTATGGTTATGATTGTCTGAATGGAGCGAGCACTAGTGCAGGCATCACAAGTAGCACAAGTAGCGCTAGTAGTTGTTCTGACCCATCAATAATAGAGGACGACAATAACGATCCCACTGATGAATTCCTAGTAAACCAATCAACCGAACCTTTACCCTTTTCATACGAAGAAGTAATTAAAAGTGACCAATTGCTGAAAGCTTTAAACGGCTCAACTATTGTCAACCTAATGGTCGAACAGCGAAAAGTAAAATACTTTATGACGGAAGTTGTTATATATTCCAACAAAAAAAAAAACATTTAATTAACTTGAATTTTTTACAAGTGTTTAATCGTCTGAAAGGCTGAGTTTAATATAATTTCGTTGCCATATCATGGCTGTGAATTCCTGAAGAAATTCCGTGACAATAACTACATGGCAAAGAACCTCTTCTTTGATTTGAAACAGTTTCATTGACGCTTCATTCAGTATTCCTGTCAATGTACCTGCCCATGACATCGATACCAATTCGCAGGAATACAAAAGTTGGGATTTAGTTCTGATAACACAAAACTATTTAAAAGCAACACTAAAGTGTATGCAGGAAGAGTCTTCGGGTGTTTTGATCCATTGTATAAGTGGTTGGGATCGTACTCCGTTGTTTGTTTCACTTGTGAGACTGTCTTTATGGGCGGATGGCCTAACACATCAATCACTAAGCCTGCTACAAATGACTTATTTCACAGTAGCCTACGACTGGTATTTATTTGAACATCAGCTTCCGGATACATTGAAGCGTAGTAAAGATATTAGGTTTTTTGTTTCTATGTGGTAAAATATATTCTCGATGATTTTAATGCAACGGAGCAAAAAAAAATTGTTAATTGTTTATAGAACTGTCATTGTAGTTGGTTTTTCTTAATTATTTATTAAAATATAGCTTCACCAAATTCGTAGATAGTCTCACTAAATTCGGAAAACCATTTCCCATCGATTGATACCAATAAACCTTTATTTTGTTCGCGGTGCTAACTATACGCCGGTCACCTTGTCGTTCAACGCACGTTTGAATTCCATTATACAAGCTTGCATGTCCAAAGGGGAGATCTGCTATGAAAAACAACGATACAGATTCATTTTAGTCTTAACAAACAAATTTCTGTGTACAAGCCGACTCAAATGATGAAGTTTTGTAATAAGCACATTATATTTAGGTAATTATAAATACCTACATGTTTTCTTTTAACACTTATATTTAAATTGCTGTTTTGATTTGGATTTTTAATTTAAAAGCTGCTTGCGTCGTTCTTTTTATTATGCATTGAAGCATACGCACAAAAAAATTATCTTGTCAAATAATGTTGTTCCAATTAATTTCTACTCACTAGAGACATTTAATAGTGATTTCCTAAAGCTATATGTTTGAATGTAGTAGTATTAACTTTTGCACAAAAGTAAAATTTAGGATACTTTTAACTTTTACTTTTGTGCAAAAGTAAAATACCTTTGTAAAACTTGAAATATGAGATAGAATTGAATGTATGATGGAAAAAGACAAAATTTTTTTTACTTTTGTAAGAAAGTAGGTTGAAATCACAAAATCACAAAATGAAAAACCAGACCCAACTACCAAATATACATCAAAACCGAAAAAAATATGTCTCCACATTTCTATAAAAAAAAAAACTGTCAAAAAAGAATATACTCTCCTGGTCGTTTTGTTGTTGGATTTCACATCTGTTCATGGGTAGAAAGACAATTTTACAAATACAACAATGTAAATAAATGGGTTTTGGTGGGTGAAAGTACGAAAAATTAACAATTTTTAGTTTCATATCCACTAGGGGAATTCACGATCCGGTGTATCTGGATTTGTATCCTTGTAAAAGTGTAAAGTGTAGCATTTTTTTGCACTACACCAACAAAATAAACTGAATGTTAAACTCTTACACTTTTACACTTTTACAATACCCGGACCCTATTGTAACAGAAAAATACAAGGGTGTAAGATTTTTTAACACAAACTTAGGCCGTGTGTGAATTGCGTTAAAAAGTTGGTTAAATTTTCTACCTTGGTTAAATTTTGAAGTTTGGTTTGTGGTGGGATCAAATTTAGCTTTTTGCTGTGTGAATTGCGTTAAAAGGGATTTATTAAAACACTATTTTGGCTAAAATTCCTTCAAGATTGAAGAAATTTCCCTAAAACATTTTTTTTTGTTGTTCAAGTTAATTAATTTCTTTCCCAAAATCTGACTTAGAAGATATAAATTTAATAATTTGGCACGAAAAAAGTAACGAATTCTCAGGTTTACTAATATGTTTCGGTTTTACATCATTAATTTAATATTTTAAAACAACAATTCCAAATCTTTTCAAAACAATTCCCATTATGGTTAGTTTGTTGATTTAGTCTGTAAACACTAGTTTTCACAGCTGAAGAATTTGACAAGCTGACAAATAAATCTATTTGTATTCAATTTGCAAAATGAAATACAATGAGTATTTTAATTAATTATTTTATATTTGTTAAAATATCAACGGATTATAATATTTGTTGTTTTCCTCTTGAGACCCTACAAAAACAAAAATAATAATGTAATTTAATTTTTCAATTGAATAAATTAAAACTTACATTTATTATATGGTTTCCCAGTAGATCTGGACTTTTTGGAGTTCATCTTTCTTTTCGGTTATCGCTTACAGTTTCAAATTACTCTATCTTGAGAAACGTTAAATTTTAACGCAAATTTAGCCTGCTCTACAGCTGCCTACATTTTAGCCCATTTTATTCACCACGCTAGTGTCAAATTTTAACCAAGGTACAAAATTTAACCAACATTTTAACGCAATTCACACACGGCCTTAAGCCTTTTTCAGAACAAGTGTGAAACAGATTTTGACATTTGCTTCAGTGTTGCTACAGATTAGTAAAGTTGTGTTCACATTCTGTTGTAAAAAAATAAAATTTTACACTTTTACAAGACTTGGTACACCAGATCGTGAATACCCCTACTGGAAATCTCTTTGATTTGTTGAGTGATACATGAATCATTAAAACAAGTTTATGACACTCCTTAGTTGTTCTAATTTTATTGACGCCCTATGTCAAAGCAGCGCTGCAAATTGTGGTTATTTGTTGTTTGAGCATTAATGGATTTTGTTTCACATATGACGACAATAAAATTATTAAACAAAATAGTGTTGTAATAATTATTGGACCATGAAGTTGAAACCACTGATCTCTATAATACTATTACTATGTTTATATGGAGAATTGAATCGGTATTGAATCAGGATTTAGGTCTTTGTATACTTGAATCGGATTAAAATAGGATTACTCGATCCGATCCCACTAGAAGAGCTGAATCGAATTGAAAATGTATTTATATACCTGAATCGAGGAATTGAAGAATCGAATTCACATCAGATTCTTGGAGTGTGTGTGCACCAATAGTGTTTTCTTGTGTTCAGTGGGTTTCCGTTTTCTTTGTATTTTTTTTCTGTTGCATGTTTTTGTTGTTTATTCTGTAAACTCAAATTGTCACTTCGATTCCATTTTAATTCAATCTTCCGATCCCACGAGGCCATATACCTGAATCGAAATCTCAATTCGATTCGATTCGATTCCTCAATTCAATCATATAAACGGGGTATATAATAATATTATAATTATCAGGTGGCGTAACGGGTGAAACGTTCGAAAGTTTCTGTTTTAACCAAGTTTCTGTCAAAATAAATATTTTTTTATTATACATATTATATATTTTAGAATTGTTTCGTTTTAAAATTAGTTACATACCAAGTTTCACTCTTTTCATTTAAGACTTAAAATGGACCTTTCGCTTGTTACCAACTTTATTATATCGATTGGAGCATATGCAACTTCAGTAAGAATTATTCCATCTTTTAGCCAAAAACTTATAAAAGCCAACCTTTTTGGGCATGATTTATGTAAAAAACATAAAACTAAGGTGTAAGTCGAATTTGCAGAGAAATAAAAGGAGAAGGTAAATTGAGTAGTTTTTCGTAGGCCGGAATCCCTTGGTGTTGTCACAGCTTGTGTTTTCTTGGTAGCAATGTTCTTTTTCATACCAGTGCCATTTAGTTTCCTATTAAACAGCAAAGACGAATTTTCACATGAAGAAGTAAACAATGTGATCTTATAATTCAAACACTAATTAAATTTATGATCCAGTTTGTAGAATTAATAGTAGCCTTACTTTCAATATGCTGTATGATTTTGTTGGGATTTGCTGATGATGTCCTTGATCTCCGATGGAGACACAAAGTGCTACTGCCTACCATAGCAACTCTTCCTCTCTTGATGGTGTACTATGTAAATTATAATTCAACAACCATCGTTGTGCCAAAGTTTGCGAGATCATTTTTGGGATTGTCAGTTGACATAGGTAAAGCCTTGTTTGCAATTGATGTATTATATCTAATTTATTGTTCTTAGGTGTGTTGTATTATGTCTACATGGGAATGCTTTCAGTGTTCTGCACCAATGCCATCAATATTCTAGCCGGTATAAATGGATTGGAAGTTGGTCAATCTGTAATTATTTCTGCTTCGATTATGCTATTCAACTTTACTGAACTATTTCTTGGAAATCAAGTGAAGGCACACAGATTTTCATTGTACTTAATTTCACCCTTCTTAGCTACGACCTTGGCCTTATGGAAATATAACAAGTAAGTTTTTTCTGTTTAATTTTTGAGCCCTTATACATTTTTTTCATCTGCAGTTTTCATTGTTTTTTTTTATGGATTGTATATTGAATAAATCATATTTAATTTAAACGGAAATTCTTTATTTTAATTATATCAATTAAACATTAGAAAAGATTTGAAAATAGTCTAAGAGCCGGCTGCAAATTTTGGGAGTATAGGTATAAACAAAATTCATATGGTGGCATGTGTAGGTATACACACCGTCTGCCAGGTTTTTTCTCAGCAGAGGGTGGGTGTTCAAAAATGGTATTTTTTTTCGATTTTTGTGTCGGATGTATAACCACTTTAATTTATATAAAATAAAAGAGATGTTCAGGAATGTATGCAATCTAAAGTATTATAAAAACAAATGCTATTATTTGATCATATCTAAAATTATTCTCATTAATTTATAACAATTATTTTGTTTGTAATATTTTGTAAATTGTCAAACATTTCAACTATGTAAATTCGAATAATATTAATTCGCATCTCTTGTTTTTTTTGCATAAGTTAATAATCCGCTAATGCTATTGTACTATTAAATAATTTTTGTTACTCTTTCTCTTTTGTTAGCAAGCACCGTCTAGATCACTTCGTCGGTAGTAAATTTTTT
Organism: Philhelius pedissequus; assembly: GCA_910595825.1. NCBI lineage: Eukaryota > Metazoa > Arthropoda > Insecta > Diptera > Syrphidae > Philhelius > Philhelius pedissequus. Next base: position 191,754,366 of record OU343160.1, read on the forward strand.
GTCTTGATCAATAACTTTGTAGATTAAGAATTGATTTGTCTTTTCTTTTTCTGATCAAAGTTGGTCCTTCAAGAAGCCGGATATTGTTTTTTGTAATTTAGAGTAATTTAAAAAAAATTAATTAAAGATTTGGTGGTTGCTACATTTTTGGAATTTGGAGATTGGAACTTTGAACACACTAATCGAGATAGCTACATACATAAGTACAGTCACGTTATACAAGGTAATCTGTATCGAAAAAAATTGATTTGGTGCTGTTGCTTCTTTTGTTTTTGTTTGGGACGACTCTTGTGCTAGGCTGTGCTGCTTAGGAAGCTCGATTTGTGCTGTTTTTTGAGAAGGTAGAATTGTGTATTTTTTGGTTGAAAGGAAAAAATATTACCCGCGTGTTTGACCTTTAACCAATATGATATCTTGAGACAATCCCGCGGACATTTTAAGGGTGGAATTACACGTGCGCGTACGTTTATTTTAGTTTAGAATGTTAAAAACGTGGTTAGAACGTTTGGAGGAGGCGTGGAAATCTTTTTGCTTGAACCAAACTGAACTTTATCAATATTTCGACCAAGAGTGATAAGTTGATCCCGAAGCCGATCTTGAGCCCACATAAATAAAATATTTAGATGCAAAAAGTGCGTATGTGAAAGCAATTAGGAAAAATTCTCCTTCGACTCCACGTCGTCGTCCACCGCGTAATAAAAATTAAAGTGATTTCTTAATTGAATCCAATCCGCTCTTAGAAACTTGGATGCATTTGGATGCATGAGGGTACGCTAACTTCGACGTCTAAGCTGAACTCCGAAGTCGAGCTCCCTAAATTTAAAACACCGTCTTTTGGTGGCGATTACCGTGAGTCGCCGGAGTTTGGGATATGTTTCTTGGAAGCATTGACTGTTCGAAAAGACTTTCGGGTGCGCACAAAATGCGTTATTTTCAATGGTTTTTGGAAAAAAATGCCCCGAGACTTTTAAACGGCATAGAAATAGCAGAGATCCTTGGTTAATTTATCTTTCATTACAAAATTGGACAGAGACAAGCGAAATGTTTGGTCACTTCTTAATAATAATTACGAAAAATCGACTATTCATGAACTCAGAGTTTCTCAAAAAAAGGTGTGATGCTTTAGAAGCATGTTCATCAAAAACCATTGAAGCTAAAACCGGTGGAAACAAACATTTTACGCGTTCCGGTAGTGCCACGAATAAATCTGCCTAATGTGTAAAGAAAACGTAGCTTGTTAGAGATCAGAAACTGTGTTATAATAATTGTCTAAGTAGCAATCACTGCTTCGAGATGCCGATCGAAAACCCGCTGTCCTCATTGCCGCGTTCCACATGACGTGTTGGTTCATTTAGGACGTCGTCGTTGTTGTGGGGACAATCCCACTTTAAATGGCGAAAATGTACGGGCACAATTTTATTTTAAAATGGCAAAAATGTTCAATAAAAAAACTTGGCAATTTATAAAACTGTATTCACTTTATTACTTTAGTTATTTTTTTGCAAAGGCAATAAGTTTTAAAAGGCAAAAATGAGGCAAAGGCAAAATGAGGCAAAAGGCAAAATGAGTTTAAAAATTTATTTTTTAATCACGGCAAACTGGAACTCGAATCTTCTTCGCTTTTTTTTTTTTACCAAAAATGTTGAATTGGCGGTTTATAAATACTCGTTCTGGGCAAATTAAAATAAAAAGACCTCCTCATTGGTCGGTGACCGACCAATCACGTAAGCTTTTTTAACTTTAAATGTTTGACGTTTCTCTTTAATTTGTTTTGGGTTTGTTCCATGGACTGTTAGGCTAAAATATTTTTAGGAGGCGATGACATTGACGACGACACTCTACCCTCCGTGAATCCTCGAAGTGATTCACCATCAACGTGAAGTACGGCAAGTTTCGATGCTGGTCGTCGAAGTGTTCCGTGAGTGGTTTTCACCTCAGCGCTTCTTACTTGTCCATCTGCCGCTGGATACATGTGAACTATTCTTCATCGCTGCCATCTATTCCGAGGCTGGCTGGCTTCACAAATTATGACTAAGTCGTCAACTTTGAGAGGGGATACTTTCTCATGCCACTTGCTGCGTTTGGTTAACATTGGAAGGTATTCCTGTATCCATCTCTTCCAAAATCTGTTTTTTAACTGCTGCGATATTCTCCACTGCTTTCGGCAGCAAATTGGTGTGTCTTCCAGGTTCGGCGTCTGAATGGAGTTCACGCTTCCAATCAAGAAGTGGTTGGGTGTGAGCGCCTCATCCTCTTCTGATGTCAGTGGCAGTTCTGTTAACGGACGAGAGTTGACGATATTTTCGGCTTCGATTAGTAGACTTCGAAGTGTTTCCACACGCGGTGCTTCTTCTCGTAGCGTTACCATTAGGACCTTCTTTACTGACTGCACCATACGCTCCCATATACCTCCTTCACTGGGATTTAACGGACATGAAAACTTCCATTCAATTCCTCTAGTTGCCATTTCGTCCTGAATACGATCGGTGTCAAACAGCTCCGCTTCTCGTTCTAACTCTTTTTTGGCCCCAAAAAAATTTGTTCCATTGTCACTTAGTATGCGGACTGGAACTCCACGACGATTGATGAAGTTCCTCAGGCAAAGAATACACGCATCAGTTGACAAGTCTCCAGCTATTTCTAAATGGATGGCTCTTGTGGTAAGGCAGGTAAACAATGCCACCCATCGCTTCTCTCTCCTTCGACCTATAGATACTTGCAGCGGCCCGAAATAGTCCAAGCCAGTGTACGTAAAGGGACGAACGTACGGCGTTAAACGGTCTGGTGGAAGCTGTCCCATAAGTGGGGTGACAGGTTTGGCTTTAGCAACTTTGCATCTTGGGCAAATCCTCTTAATACGTTTAAGCACTGACCTGATGTGTGAGATCCAGAAACGTTGGCGGATTTCGTTTATAGTTAATGCGTCATTTTGATGATGTAACAGCCGATGATAGTGGCTTACTATTAGGTCCGTAAATGCATGGTTCTGTGGTAGGATGATCGGTCTTCTTGCATCTGTTGATAAGCAATTAGCAAAATCAATTCTTCCACTTACTCGTAGTAAGTCGTCTTGGTCTAGCTGTGGTGTCAACCGATAGATTGCACTTTTCCTAGAAACTTGGTTTCCCATCTTAAGTTCTGCGCCTTCTTCTCTAAAGGCTTCGATTTGAGCTTGTCTACATAGGAATCTTTCGGCTGAAGTGATTTCTGCGGCTGTAATGGGTTCTCTTTGAACAACTTTGTGCTGTTTTGATGCAGAATTGCTTTCGGCTGGAATAGTTTCTGCAGCTTGTCCTTGAAGAAGTTTGCGGGCAGCTATTTTTTCCCTGGCTCGTTTTAATAGTGAGCGAACGTAACGGATTACCCAGGCTATGGTTCGTTTCAATCTGGACAACGAAGAAAAATTAGTAAATTTAATTGTAAAGCTACTTGCCTGATTTATGTGAAGCATTTTGGCGCGAAGTTCTTCATCAAGCTTATCTGGAACTTGAATAGTAGGATCTTTAGGCCACTGATGCTCAGGAAGATGAAGGAAGTCTGGTCCTGTCAACCATCGGCTGTTTTTTGCGAATTTTGGAGGGCTGATAGCCCTGGTAGCGTCATCTGCTGCATTCAATTCCGTCGGCACCCAATTCCAATCTGACGAATTCGAAGTTTCCAAAATTTCGGCCACTCTATGTGCTACAAATGGTTTGAATCGGCGATGTGGAGACCTAATCCACCAAAGAGTCGTTTTTGAGTCACTCCAGTAGACAACTCGAGATATTTTGAAATTATGACCTGCTTGAATCGATGTCTGCAGACGAATTCCTAATACTGCGGCTTGTAGTTCCAGACGTGGGATGGACAAAAGTTTCTTGGGTGCACATCTCGTTTTTCCGAAGGCAAAGGCATTGTCGACAGCATTTTCATACAGGAATCGAAAATACCCAACTGCGGCAAAAGCGCTTTCACTGGCATCTGTGAAAATATGTAGTTCGACTGCGCTTGCATGTTGAATATTTGGCGAGTAACAACGATTTATATGGAAGTGCTTAACGTTTGCAACTTCTTTCCACCAAAGTTTCCATTGACAGTGGAGATTGTGTGGCAATGGATCGTCCCATCCCATGCCAGTTTTCCATTTGTTTTGTAAAAGTATATTTGAGAAAATGAGAAAGTCAGCTAGAAACCCATATGGGTCAAATACTGACATTACTATGCTTAACATTTCTCTCTTTGTTGGTGGTCTAGCTACTTCTATAACATCTTTCGCTATTTTATGGAACTTAAGTTGGAATCGAAAAGTATCATCTTCGGTGTCCCAATACATTCCGAGTACTTTCTCCACTTCCTTGTCCGACTCCAGCTTGACAGATGATTGAAGCGGACTCGAAGAACCATTTAGTTTGTGTTGTATTGCTTTCTTATTGCTCAGGAAGTTACGAAGTTTAAATCCACCCTCCGCATGGATCTGTTGGACTTCCAAACTAATCCGTTCAGCTTCGGCCTCGCTTGTAAAGCTACAAACATAATCATCAACATAATGGTTATCTATTATTCTCCTGACAGCCTCCGGAAACTCCTTTTCAAATTCTTTGGCGTTTTTGTTTTTGATGTATTCCGCAGAACACGGCGAGCAAGCAGCTCCAAAAATCATTGACGTCATGGCGTACGTTCTAACAGGCTGGTCTGTCTCACCATTTCTCCACAAGAATCTTTGTGACACTTGATCAGCTGGGCGAATCTTGACTTGTGAGAACATCTCTTGTATATCTGCGACCACACCAACCACTCCTTGACGAAACTGGAACAACACTGATAAGAGCGGCTTGGCTTGCTCTGGACCTTTGAGTAGCAGTGAATTCAGAGAGATCTCTTCAACTTCGGCGGCTGCATCAAAAACTATCCTTATTTTTCCTGGCTTGTGATGGCTGGTTACACCAAAATGTGGCAAATACCATGTTCGGTTATCGTTAGTGTGAACTTCCTCAGGATTTAATTGTCTGGCATAACTCTTCTCCACATAACTTTTCATTTGTGCTTTGTATTGTGATGCGAACTCTGGATCCTTTTTCATTTTTGCTTCTATATTGTGAAGACGTCTCATAGCCATCTTAAAGCTGTCTGGTAGGATAATTTCATCTTGCGCCCCACAAAAAGCCGGTTTCAAACCGTTTTCCTACACGCTTCGTTGTCTTTTCTAAAATTTCCCTGGCTCTTATGTCTTCCTTTGATTCCACCACTACATCAGGCTTTTCCACACCAAGACTTTCCACCTTGAAGTATTCTTCGACCAATCGATCCAATCGTTTGAGTGTCTCTCTTTCTTTTATGTGCATCACTACTGGCAAATTGGCGTTGTTGGCATACTGCGGCCCATAGGCTATCCATCCCAGTATCCCAAGTAAAGCAAGCCCAGTGCGAGCAGCTATAATGTTATTATCCCTTCTATCTTCTTTGATCTCTCTGGCGACTCCAAGATGGCAATTGTCCAAGCCTATCATCAGCACTGGCTTTGCATCTTTGTAGTTCCTAACCGGGACTTGCTCAAGATGCTGATAGTTATTCCGATTAAATGATTGTCTGGGCAAACACAAGTCTTTAATTGTCCTTACATCTTTCAATGAAAATCGTATATCACCCTGGTCGACTCCTTTGACTTCAACCGTGATCTTTCGTGACGGTTCGGTTACCACCTTTGTTCCATACCACTGCAATGTTAGTGGATGTGATTGGCCTTTAAGTCCGAGCTTATCTGCCACTGCCTCTTCCAGAACTGTGATCGATACCCCTCGTCAAACATAGCATACGTTCCTATGCCCCCTCTGGGACCATATAATGTCACCGGCACAATTCGAAATAATTGTCCATCGTTGATTTGCGTTTGACAGGTATGCATACGATTGGATAACTGGGCTGGTTCATTAGTGGCTTTGAGTGAATGCGATTCCGCCGATGTTGACTTGTTTTCAGCTGTACTCGTTGACGGCTGGTTCGTGTTTTCGTGAAGAAGTCTATTATGAAATTTACCACAACCTCTCACATTGCATCTCCTTTTGCTGTAGCATGTTGCAGTTCCATGGCCCACCTTCAAACACGAAAAACACAAGTGTTTATCCTTGATTAAGTTCCATCTGTCGTTAATTGGGAGATTTCGAAAGGATTCGCAGTCCATCAGCTGATGATTTCCTCCACAACATGTACATCGGGATCTTGCAACTTCCTTTGCGATTGGCTCCTTTTTCTCGTTCGTATGCAACATTCTTCTTGGATGTGCTTGACTTCTTGACGTACTGGGGGCAGTTAACTGTGGAATCAGCTGTATTATTTTCGCTTGTTGATTCAACCATGTCGCGAAATCTTTTAACGTAGCATATGGTGATATCTCCAGGGCTCGCCTAGCCCACTCAAACCTTCTTGATGGCGGCAACTTCGTAGCCAGCTCTTCCAGAAGCATTGGATTAGTCAGGTGGTGCTCACATTTTGCCGATGCTAGAAACGCAACGACATTTTCCACCATTGTTGCGAAGGCGATAAGGTTTTCAATACGAGCTTCGCTGATGGCTGGAAATTGTTGCACCTTCGTGAGTTGAGATCTCACTAACAGATCCGGCCGACCAAACCGAAATGCTAGAGTGTCAATAACTCTTGCTACGTTATTCGTGTGAATCAACAACGCTAAAACAGCTTCCTTGGCTTCTCCTTGAAGGCATCTTTGTAGGCGTATTGTGTTTTCCATCGCCGAGTATCCAAAATTGGCAGTCGTTTCTTCAAATGTGGCCAAAAATAAAGGCCACTCTTCAGGTTTTCCATTAAAGTTCGGCAGATCATATAATTTCCTATACGGCTGCGGCGTTGGTGTCAATGTTATCTGTCGTGACATAATGTCTTCTGTGCGACCGGCTGGTATAATATTGCGAAGCTGTCCTCCACTCTGTTGGTCTACTGTTTCTCTTAGGCGTTGTGTCTCCACCTGGTTAATACTGGTGTCATAGCGTAGCTGGTCAACCGACCCTTTAAGCCCTTGAATCTGTGCTACCAGGGCCGTTAGTAGTTGACTTTGTTGTACATGTACTTGTTGTTGTACATCTTGAAGCACTGGCTGATTCTGTACTGGTTGCTCAGATACCGGCTGGAATTGTTGTTGCACTGGCTGTGCTGACTGTGCTGGCTCCGACTGCAATGATTGCATTGGCGAAGGCTGTATATATGTTGACTGTGTTGGCTGCGACTGTGTTGGCTGCGACTGTGCTGTCTGTGACTGCGCCGACTGTGCTGTCTGCGACTGCGCCGACTGTGCTGTCTGCGACTGCGCCGACTGTGCTTGTGATGGTTGTACTGGCTGTCGTTGTAGTACCGATTGCGGTTGCCCTGGGTGTTGCTTTTCCATGTTGGGTCTTGGCTTGCCACTAAAACGTGCAGGGGGCTTGCCTTGGTTAGACCTGTTGCTCTTGCGCGGTGGTGTCGGCATAAACCAACGATGCGGTTTGACCTTTCGCTCAAACTATTGCAGCGACTGGCGTTAGTGGCGATGTATGCAATATTTGCAGTTCGGTGCACGCCTATGAGGAAATCCGGACAGTAAACTTTTCTTGTATTTGTGTAATTTATACTTACACTTATGCTGCAGCTTCGGTAAGCTGCAGCGTTCCCATTTAGAAAACTTTCCAACTCTACGAGTAGGATAGCGGCACTTCAGCTTTGATGTTAGCGGTAGTTGTTTTAACCGCACTTCAATTTTCTTTGTGGAATGATAGCGACAACTGTTAGCCGCAGGCAATATTCCTTTGTGGAATGATAGCGGCAATTGTTAGCCGCAGGCAATATTCCTTTGTGGAATGATAGCGGCAATTGTTATCCGCAGGCAATATTCCTTTGTCACTAAGGGTAGCGACGCTTGCTGGCTGTATGCAAAAATTCCTTTGCCACTAAGGGTAGCGACGCTTGCTGGCGGTATGCAAAAATTCTTTTGCCACTAAGGGTAGCGACGCTAGCTAGCGGCAGGCACAATTGTTTGCTAGGATGTGTCTCTTGCTAGCGGCAGGCAAATTCTTTGATGGAGATGGCGGCGGCTGTGTAATTGTTTAATTTTAAACAAAATTTTTAAAAAAATGTTGTGGGGACAATCCCACTTTAAATGGCGAAAATGTTCGGGCACAATTTTATTTTAAAATGGCAAAAATGTTCAATAAAAAAACTTGGCAATTTATAAAACTGTATTCACTTTATTACTTTAGTTATTTTTTTGTAAAGGCAATAAGTTTTAAAAGGCAAAAATGAGGCAAAGGCAAAATGAGGCAAAAGGCAAAATGAGTTTAAAAATTTGTTTTTTAATCACGGCAAACTGGAACTCGAATCTTCTTCGCTTTTTTTTTTACCAAAAATGTTGAATTGGCGGTTTATAAATGCTCTGTCTGGGCAAATTAAAATAAAAAGACCTCCTCATTGGTCGGTGACCGACCAATCACGTAAGCTTTTTTAACTTTAAATTTTTGACGTTTCTCTTTAATTTGTTTTGGGTTTGTTCCATGGACTGTTAGGCTAAAATATTTTTAGGAGGCGATGACATTGACGACGACAGTCGTCCTCAGGAGAAATTATTAACTAAAATCTGAATGCTAGAAAACTTATGTCACATTCTGCTCCAATTGTAAGTAATTGTTCACAAAATGAAATACGCCCGTCTGAAATTTTGCTTACTGTAGTCGCGAAGGTCATTGATTCGTTAGGTCAAATCCAGGTTTGTCGCATGTTGCTTTGCACAGGATCGCAAGCATCTTTTATTAGTGAGAGTTTAGTAAAAAAGGTTGGGTTTACTTCGTCGTCATGCACGACTTCCAATTTCTGGAATACCTTCGTTAGAAGCTGGTGTTACTCAAGGAGCTGTAAATCTTACTCTGAGTTCGTGTTTCGATTCCAATGCAATTGAAGTTGAAGCTTTTATTTTGAATCGAATAACTTCAAATACTCCTTTGCGTTTTGATTGTGACAGAGCATCGTTTTTGAACAATTTAAATTTGGCTGATCCAGGTTTTAACTCCCCAGGAACGATCGATATTCTATTGGGTTCTGATAAGGCTTGGAACATTTTGCTTGTGGGACGTCGCGCAGATAAAGATGATAATTTAGTTGCTCATAATACCATTTTTGGATGGGTTGTAACGGGTAGCATCTTAGGTCAGAATATTGTTTCCTTACGTGTTGGGTTGGAACAGGATGTTAACGTTTAGCTGAAATCCTTTTGGGAAGTTGAGGAATTGCCTCAACACGTTAGACATGGGGGACTTCGCTGACACTCATTTCATTAAAACATTCTCTCGTGCACCTGATAGTAAATATATCGTCGAATTACCTTTTCGTCATCAGGATATTACCTTTAGCAACACACTTTCTGGAGCATTGTCAAGGTTATTTGCCATGGAACGTCGTTTCTCTCGTCAGCCAGATCTTCAAATAGAATATTCTCGCTTTCTGAGGACTTATCTGGAATTAGGACATATGGAACGAATAGCGGATAGCGAAATTGAACCTTGTTCTGGTAGGGTATTCTACTTTCCTCATCATGCGGATGCTACGAACATTTTGCGGGTTGTATTCGATGGTTCTCATAGGGATAGAAATGGTGTCAGCTTGAACGAAACTCTTCATGTAAGACCTCCGCTTCAACGTAATCTGATAAATGCTTGTCTTCGATTTAGAATCCATAAATATGTTTTTTTGTGAAAATGTTTAGGCAAATTTGGATTGATATGAAACATAGAGACTTCCAACGTATTGTTTGGCGGTAGAGTTTTGATAAGCATAGATCTTAGCTTTAAAAACCGAATTGGGCAAGAAGACCTAATACACAGACTGGGCACACGATTTTCTTCCTGGGTTCGAGTGATTCGAATTTTAGCTATCTTCGTCCGTTGTGCCATTCATCCGAGCTTATTTATGCCAAGCAAGAATGTCTCTTATGGACTGAACAAGAATTTGCAATTGTCCCAATTGGCTCCAAGCTCTCTCCTTTGTCCCCGTTTATAGATGAGGTTGGATTGCTTCGGGTAGGAGGGAGAATTTCTAAAGCCCTCCACGTGTCCTTCAACATCAACATCGGATATATCTTCAGGATGGGATATGGGAACTATTTTCGTTGATTCGCCTGGAGTTTTGAATGATCGGAAGTAGAAATTTAGTGAGAAAGGTTGTCCACGACTGCATGGACTGTGTCAGAAATAAATCCACCCGAACCCTAAGCCTGCCAGTCGGTCTGGCTACTGTCATCCTGACGAAACCACTCCTTATCTTAACTACATATTAACGAATGCAACGAATTGAACGAAAGGAAGAAAGATAGAAGATACAAACGTGGAGACTTTTTAATCCTTTTTTACCATATTGCGGCAGAACGAAGAGCGCGGTAAATTTTTTGAATTCACGGATAATTTACATATATTATTTGGGAATTTATTTGCATACTCAACAAAAGTTTTGGACTAAAAAAAAAAAAGTCCTGCTAACTTTATATGGATACTTTTTGAGATCATTATTGTGGGAGAACGAAGGGCGCGGCAATTTTTGACTTCACGGATAATTTACGGATATTATTCGCCAACTAGTTGCATACTGAAAACAAATTTTGGACGAAAAACAAAAAAGTTTCCTGCTAACTTTATATGGAGACTTTTTGAGCCTTCTTTATCATATTGTGGGAGAACGAAGAGAGCGGCAATTTTTTTGACTTCACTTTTACTTAATTACATACTCAAAACAAATTTTGGACTGAAAACAAAAAAGTGTCCTGCTAACGTTATATGGAGACTTTTTCATCCTTCTTTATCGTATTGTGGGAGAACGAAGAGCGCGGCAATTTTTTTGATTTCACGGATAATTTACTGATATTGTTCGGCAATTAATTGCATACTGAAAAAAAATTTTGGAACAAAAACAAAAAAGTGTTCTACTTACTTTATGTGGAGACTTTTTAATCTTTCTTTATCCTATTGTGGGAGAACGAATAGCGCGGCAATTTTTTTGACTTCACCGATAAATTTACTGATATTATTCGGCAATTAATGGCATACTCAAAACAAATTTTGGAACAAAAACAAAAAAGTGTCCTGCTAACTTTATGTGGAGACTTTTTAATCTTTCTTTATCATATTGTGGGAGAACGAAGAGTGCGGCAATTTTTTTGACTTCACGGATAATTTGCGGATATTATTCGGCAATTAATTGCATACTCAAAACAAATTTTGGACCAAAAACAAAAAAGTGTCCTGCTAACTTTATATGGAGACTTTTTAATCCTTCCTTATCATATTGTGGGAGAACGAAGAGCGCGGCAATTTTTTTGACTTCAGGGATAACTTACGGATATTATTTGGCAAATAATTGCATAATCGAAACAAATTTTGGACCAAAAACAAAAAGTGTCCTGCTAACTTTATTTTGAGAATTTTTAATCCTTCTTTATCATATTTTGGGAGAACGATGAGGGCGGCAATTTGTTTGACTTCACGGATAATTTACGGATATTATTCGGCAATTAATTGCTTACTCCAAAAAAATTTTAAGCAAAAACAAAAAGTGTCCTGCTAACTTTAAGTGGAGACTTTTTAACCCTTCTTTATCATATTATGAGAGAGCGAAGAGCGCGCGGCAATTTTTCTGACTTTTCGGATAATTTACGGATTTTATTCGGCAATTAATTGCATACCCAAAAAAAAAATTTGGACAAAACACAAAAAAGTGTCCTGCTTACTTTATATGGAGACTTTTTAATCCTTTTTTATCATACTGTCGGAGAACGAAGAGCGCGGCAATTTTTGTGATTTCACTGATAATTTACGGATATTATTCGGCAATTAATTGCATATCAAAACAAATTTTGGACCAAAAACAAAAAAGTTTCCTGCTAACTTTATGTGGAGACTTTTTAATCCTTCTTTATCATATTGTGTGAGAACGAAGAGCGAAGCATTTTTTTGACTTCACGGATAATTTTTTCAACTTCACGGATAATTTACGGAAATTACTCGGCAATTAGTTGCATACTCAAAACAAATTTTGGACAAAAAACAAAAAAGTTTCCTGCTAACTTTATATGGAGACTTTTTAATCCTTCTTTATCATATTGTTGGAGAACGAAGAGCGCGGTAATTTTTTTGACTTCACGGATAACTTCCTGATATTACTCGGCAATTAATAGCATACTCAAAACAAATTTTGGACCAAAAACAAAAAAGTTTCCTGCTAACTTTATGTGGAGACTTTTTAATCCTTCTTTATCATATTGTGTGAGAACGAAGAGCGAGGCATTTTTTTGACTTCACGGATAATTTACGGATATTATTCGGCAATTAATTGCATACTCAAAAAATTAACTAAAAACAAAAAAAAGTCCTGCTTACTTTATGTGGAGACTTTTTAATCCTTTTTTACCACATTGCGGGAGAACGAAGAGCGCGGTAAATTTTTTGAATAACGGATAATTTACATATATTTTTCGGCAATTAATTGCATATTCAACAAAAGTTTTGGACTAAAAACAAAAAAAAAGTCCTGCTAACTTTATATGGAGACATTTTGAGATCATTATTGTGGGAGAACGAAGGGCGCGGCAATTTTTTGACTTCACGAATAATTTACGGATATTATTCGCCAACTAGTTGCATACTGAAAACAAATTTTGGAACTAAAACAAAAAGTGTCTTGCTAACTTTATGTGGAGACTTTTTACTCCTTTATCATATAGTGGGAGAGCGAAGAGCGCGGCAATTTTTTTGACTTCACGGATAATTTACGGATATTATTCGGCAATTAATTGCATACTGAAAACAAATTTTGGAACTAAAACAAAAAGTGTCTTGCTAACTTTATGTGGAGACTTTTTACTCCTTCTTTATCATATAGTGTTAGAACGAAGAGCGCGGCAATTTTTTTGACTTCACGGATAATTTACGGATATTATTCGGCAATTAATTGCATATTCAAAAAATAAATTTGGACAAAAACAAAAAAGTGTTCTACTTACTTTATGTGGAGACATTTTAATCCTTCTTTATCATATTGTATGAGAACGAGAAGCGGGGCAATTTTTTTGACTTCAGGGATAATTTACGGATTTTATTCGGCAATTAATTGCATACTCAAAAGAAATTTTGGACCAAAAACAAAAAAATATCCTGCTAACTTTATATGGAGATTTTTTAATTCTTCTTTATCATATTGTGGGAGAACGAAGAGCGAGGCAATTTTTTTTGACTTCACGGATAATTTACGGATATTATTCGGCAATTAATGGCATACTCAAAAAAAATTTTGGAACAAAAACAAAAAAGTATCCTGCTAACTTTATATGGAGACTTTTTAATCCTTCTTTATCATATAGTAGGAGAACGAAGAGCGCGGTAATTTTTTTTGAATTCACGGATAATTTACGGATATTATTCGGCAATTAATTGCATACTAAAAACAGATTTTGGACAAAAAACAAAAAAGGTATCCTGCTAACTTTATATGGAGACTTTTTAATCCTTCTTTATCATATTGTAGAAGAACGAAGAACGCGGCAATTTTTTTTGACTTCACGGATATTATTCGGCAATTAATGGCATACTCAAAACAAATTTTGGACAAAAAACAAAAAAGTGTCCTGCTAACTTTATATGGAGACTTTTTAATCCTTCTTTATCATATTTTGGGAGAACGAAGAGCGAGGCAATTTTTTTGACTTCACGGATAATTTACGGATATTATTCGGCAATTAATGGCATACTCCAAAAAAATTTTAAGCAAAAACAAAAAGTGTCTTGCTAACTTTATGTGGAGACTTTTTAACCCTTCTTTATCATATTATGAGAGAGCGAAGAGCGCGCGGCAATTTTTCTGACTTCTCGGATAATTTACGGATTTTATTCGGCAATTAACTGCCTACCCAAAAAAAAAATTTGGACAAAACACAAAAAAGTGTCCTGCTTACTTTATATGGAGACTTTTTAATCCTTTTTTATCATACTGTCGGAGAACGAAGAGCGCGGCAATTTTTGTGATTTCACTGATAATTTACGGATATTATTCGGCAATTAATTGCATATCAAAACAAATTTTGGACCAAAAACAAAAAAGTTTCCTGCTAACTTTATGTGGAGACTTTTTAATCCTTCTTTATCATATTGTGTGAGAACGAAGAGCGAGGCATTTTTTTGACTTCACGGATAATTTTTTCAACTTCACGGATAATTTACGGATATTACTCGGCAATTAGTTGCATACTGAAAACAAATTTCGGACCAAAAACAAAAAAGTTTCCTGATAACTTTATATGGAGACTTTTTAATCCTTCTTTATCATATTGTGGGAGAACGAAGAGCTAGGAAATTTTTTTGACTTGACGGATAATTTACGGATATTATTCGGCAATTAATGGCATACTCAAAACAAATTTTGGAACAAAAAACAAAAAAGTATCCTGCTAACTTTATATGGAGACTTTTTAATCCTTCTTTATCATATTGTTGGAGAACGAAGAGCGCGGTAATTTTTTTCACTTCACGGATAACTTCCTGATATTACTCGGCAATTAATTGCATACTCAAAACAAATTTTGGACCAAAAACAAAAAAGTTTCCTGCTAACTTTATGTGGAGACTTTTTAATCCTTCTTTATCATATTGTGTGAGAACGAAGAGCGAGGCATTTTTATGACTTCACGGATAATTTACGGATATTATTCGGCAATTAATTGCATACTCAAAAAATGGACTAAAAACAAAAAAAAAGTCCTGCTTACTTTATGTGGAGACTTTTTAATCCTTTTTTACCAAATTGCGGGAGAACGAAGAGCGCGGTAAATTTTTTTGACTTCACGGATAATTTACGGATATTATTCGGCAATTAATTGCATACTCAAAACAAATTTTGGAACTAAAACAAAAAGTGTCTTGCTAACTTTATGTGGAGACTTTTTACTCCTTCTTTATCATATAGTGTTAGAGCGAAGAGCGCAGCAATTTTTTTGACTTCACGGATAATTTACGGATATCATTCGGCAATTAATTGCATATTCAAAAAATAAATTTGGACAAAAACAAAAAAGTGTTCTACTTACTTTATGTGGAGACATTTTAATCCTTCTTTATCATATTGTATGAGAACGAGAAGCGGGGCAATTTTTTTGACTTCACGGATAATTTACGGATTTTATTCGGCAATTAATTGCATACTCAAAAGAAATTCTGGACCAAAAACAAAAAAGTATCCTGCTAACTTTATATGGAGATTTTTTAATCCTCTTTATCATGTTGTAGTAGAAGGAAGAGCGCGGCAATTTTTTGACTTCACGGATAATTTACGGATATTATTCGGCAATTAATGGCATACTCAAAACAAATTTTGAAACAAAAACAAAAAAGTATCCTGCTAACTTTATATGGAGACTTTTTAAACCTTCTTTATCATATTGTAGGAGAACGAAGAGCGCGGCAATTTTTTGACTTCACGGATAATTTACGGATATTATTCGGCAATTAATGGCATACTCAAAACAAATTTTGGACCAAAAACAAAAAAGTGTCCTGCTAACTTTATATGGAGACTTTTTAATTCTTCTTTATCATATTGTGGGAGAACGAAGAGCGAGGCAATTTTTTTTGACTTCACGGATAATTTACGGATATTATTCGGCAATTAATGGCATACTCAAAAAAAATTTTGGAACAAAAACAAAAAAGTATCCTGCTAACTTTATTTGGAGACTTTTTAATCCTTCTTTATCATATATTAGGAGAACGAAGAGCGCGGTAATTTTTTTTGAATTCACGGATAATTTACGGATATTATTCGGCAATTAATTGCATACTAAAAACAGATTTTGGACAAAAAACAAAAAAGGTATCCTGCTAACTTTATATGGAGACTTTTTAATCCTTCTTTATCATATTGTAGGAGAACGAAGAACGCGGCAATTTTTTTTGACTTCACGGATATTATTCGGCAATTAATGGCATACTCAAAACAAATTTTGGACAAAAACAAAAAAGTGTCCTGCTAACTTTATATGGAGACTTTTTAATCCTTCTTTATCATATTTTGGGAGAACGAAGAGCGAGGCAATTTTTTTTACTTCACGGATAATTTACGGATATTATTCGGCAATTAATGGCATACTCCAAAAAAATTTTAAGCAAAAACAAAAAGTGTCCTGCTAACTTTATGTGGAGACTTATTAACCCTTCTTTATCATATTATGAGAGAGCGAAGAGCGCGCGGCAATTTTTCTGACTTCTCGGATAATTTACGGATTTTATTCGGCAATTAATTGCCTACCCAAAAAAAAAATTTGGACAAAACACAAAAAAGTGTCCTGCTTACTTTATATGGAGACTTTTTAATCCTTTTTTATCATACTGTCGGAGAACGAAGAGCGCGGCAATTTTTGTGATTTCACTGATAATTTACGGATATTATTCGGCAATTAATTGCATATCAAAACAAATTTTGGACCAAAAACAAAAAGTTTCCTGCTAACTTTATGTGGAGACCTTTTAATCCTTCTTTATCATATTGTGTGAGAACGAAGATCGAGGCATTTTTTTTGACTTCACGGATAATTTTTTCAACTTCACGGATAATTTACGGATATTACTCGGCAATTAGTTGCATACTGAAAACAAATTTTGGACCAAAAACAAAAAAGTTTCCTGCTAACTTTATATGGAGACTTTTTAATCCTTCTTTATCATATTGTGGGAGAACGAAGAGCTCGGCAATTTTTTTGACTTGACGGATAATTTACGGATATTATTCGGCAATTAATGGCATACTCAAAACAAATTTTGGAACAAAAACAAAAAAGTATCCTGCTAACTTTATATGGAGACTTTTTAATCCTTCTTTATCATATTGTTGGAGAACGAAGAGCGCGGTAATTTTTTTGACTTCACGGATAACTTCCTGATATTACTCGGCAATTAATTGCATACTCAAAACAAATTTTGGACCAAAAACAAAAAAGTTTCCTGCTAACTTTATGTGGAGACTTTTTAATCCTTCTTTATCATATTGTGTGAGAACGAAGAGCGAGGCATTTTTATGACTTCACGGATAATTTACGGATATTATTCGGCAATTAATTGCATACTCAAAAAATGGACTAAAAACAAAAAAAAAGTCCTGTTTACTTTATGTGGAGACTTTTTAATCTTTTTTTACCACATTGCGGGAGAACGAAGAGCGCGGTAAATTTTTTGAATAACGGATAATTTACATATATTATTCGGCAATTAATTGCATATTCAACAAAAGTTTTGGACTAAAAACAAAAAAAAAGTCCTGCTAACTTTATATGGAGACTTTTTGAGATCATTATTGTGGGAGAACGAAGGGCGCGGCAATTTTTTGACTTCACGAATAATTTACGGATATTATTCGCCAACCAGTTGCATACTGAAAACAAATTTTGGAACTAAAACAAAAAGTGTCTTGCTAACTTTATGTGGAGACTTTTTACTCCTTCTTTATCATATAGTGGGAGAGCGAAGAGCGCGGCAATTTTTTTGACTTCACGGATAATTTACGGATATTATTCGGCAATTAATTGCATACTGAAAACAAATTTTGGAACTAAAACAAAAAGTGTCTTGCTAACTTTATGTGGAGACTTTTTACTCCTTCTTTATCATATAGTGTTAGAGCGAAGAGCGCGGCAATTTTTTTGACTTCACGGATAATTTACGGATATCATTCGGCAATTAATTGCATATTCAAAAAATAAATTTGGACAAAAACAAAAAAGTGTTCTACTTACTTTATGTGGAGACATTTTAATCCTTCTTTATCATATTGTATGAGAACGAGAAGCGGGGCAATTTTTTTGACTTCACGGATAATTTACGGATTTTATTCGGCAATTAATTGCATACTCAAAAGAAATTTTGGACCAAAAACAAAAAAGTATCCTGCTAACTTTATATGGAGATTTTTTAATCCTCTTTATCATGTTGTAGGAGAAGGAAGAGCGCGGCAATTTTTTGACTTCACGGATAATTTACGGATATTATTCGGCAATTAATGGCATACTCAAAACAAATTTTGAAACAAAAACAAAAAAGTATCCCGCTAACTTTATATGGAGACTTTTTAAACCTTCTTTATCATATTGTAGGAGAACGAAGAGCGCGGCAATTTTTTGACTTCACGGATAATTTACGGATATTATTCGGCAATTAATGGCATACTCAAAACAAATTTTGGACCAAAAACAAAAAAGTGTGCTGCTAACTTTATATGGAGACTTTTTAATCCTTCTTTATCATATAGTAGGAGAACGAAGAGCGCGGTAATTTTTGTGATTTCACTGATAATTTACGGATATTATTCGGCAATTAATTGCATATCAAAACAAATTTTGGGCCAAAAACAAAAAAGTTTCCTGCTAACTTTTTGTGGAGACTTTTTAATCCTTCTTTATCATATTGTGTGAGAACGAAGAGCGAGGCATTTTTTTGACTTCACGGATAATTTTTTCAACTTCACGGATAATTTACGGATATTACTCGGCAATTAGTTGCATACTGAAAACAAATTTTGGACCAAAAACAAAAAAGTTTCCTGATAACTTTATATGGATACTTTTTAATCCTTCTTTATCATATTGTCGGAGAACGAAGAGCTCGGAAATTTTTTTGACTTCACGGATAATTTACGGATTTTATTCGGCAATTAATTGCATACTCAAAAGAAATTTTGGACCAAAAACAAAAAAGTGTCCTGCTAACCTTATATGGAGAATTTTTAATTCTTCTTTATCATATTGTGGGAGAACGAAGAGCGAGGCAATTTTTTTTGAATTCACGGATAATTTACGGATATTATTCGGCAATTAATTGCATACTAAAAACAGATTTTGGACAAAAAACAAAAAAGGTATCCTGCTAACTTTATATGGAGACTTTTTAATCCTTCTTTATCATATTGTAGGAGAACGAAGAACGCGGCAATTTTTTTTGACTTCACGGATATTATTCGGCAATTAATGGCATACTCAAAACAAATTTTGGACAAAAAACAAAAAAGTGTCCTGCTAACTTTATATGGAGACTTTTTAATCCTTCTTTATCATATTTTGGGAGAACGAAGAGCGAGGCAATTTTTTTGACTTCACGGATAATTTACGGATATTATTCGGCAATTAATGGCATACTCCAAAAAAATTTTAAGCAAAAACAAAAAGTGTCGTGCTAACTTTATGTGGAGACTTTTTAACCCTTCTTTATCATATTATGAGAGAGCGAAGAGCGCGCGGCAATTTTTCTGACTTCTCGGATAATTTACGGATTTTATTCGGCAATTAATTGCCTACCCAAACAAAAAATTTGGACAAAACACAAAAAAGTGTCCTGCTTACTTTATATGGAGACTTTTTAATCCTTTTTTATCATACTGTCGGAGAACGAAGAGCGCGGCAATTTTTGTGATTTCACTGATAATTTACGGATATTATTCGGCAATTAATTGCATATCAAAACAAATTTTGGACCAAAAACAAAAAAGTTTCCTGCTAACTTTATGTGGAGACTTTTTAATCCTTCTTTATCATATTGTGTGAGAACGAAGAGCGAGGCATTTTTTTGACTTCACGGATAATTTTTTCAACTTCACGGATAATTTACGGATATTACTCGGCAATTAGTTGCATACTGAAAACAAATTTTGGACCAAAAACAAAAAAGTTTCCTGATAACTTTATATGGAGACTTTTTAATTCTTCTTTATCATATTGTGGGAGAACGAAGAGCGAGGCAATTTTTTTTGACTTCACGGATAATTTACGGATTTTATTCGGCAATTAATGGCATACTCAAAAAAAATTTTGGAACAAAAACAAACAAGTATCCTGCTAACTTTATATGGAGACTTTTTAATCCTTCTTTATCATATAGTAGGAGAACGAAGAGCGCGGTAATTTTTTTTGAATTCACGGATAATTTACGGATATTATTCGGCAATTAATTGCATACTAAAAACAGATTTTGGACAAAAAACAAAAAAGGTATCCTGCTAACTTTATATGGAGACTTTTTAATCCTTCTTTATCATATTGTAGGAGAAGGAAGAACGCGGCAATTTTTTTTTGACTTCACGGATATTATTCGGCAATTAATGGCATACTCAAAACAAATTTTGGACAAAAACAAAAAAGTGTCCTGCTAACTTTATATGGAGACTTTTTAATCCTTCTTTATCATATTTTGGGAGAACGAAGAGCGAGGCAATTTATTTTACTTCACGGATAATTTACGGATATTATTCGGCAATTAATGGCATACTCCAAAAAAATTTTAAGCAAAAACAAAAAGTGTCCTGCTAACTATATGTGAAGACTTTTTAACCCTTCTTTATCATATTATGAGAGAGCGAAGAGCGCGCGGCAATTTTTCTGACTTCTCGGATAATTTACGGATTTTATTCGGCAATTAATTGCCTACCCAAAAAAAAAATTTGGACAAAACACAAAAAAGTGTCCTGCTTACTTTATATGGAGACTTTTTAATCCTTTTTTATCATACTGTCGGAGAACGAAGAGCGCGGCAATTTTTGTGATTTCACTGATAATTTACGTATATTATTCGGCAATTAATTGCATATCAAAACAAATTTTGGACCAAAATCAAAAAGGTTTCCTGCTAACTTTATGTGGAGACTTTTTAATCCTTCTTTATCATATTGTGTGAGAACGAAGATCGAGGCATTTTTTTGACTTCACGGATAATTTTTTAACTTCACGGATAATTTACGGATACTACTCGGCAATTAGTTGCATACTGAAAACAAATTTTGGACCAAAAACAAAAAAGTTTCCTGCTAACTTTATATGGAGACTTTTTAATCCTTCTTTATCATATTGTGGGAGAACGAAGAGCGAGGCAATTTTTTTGACTTCACGGATAATTTACGGATATTATTCGACAACCAGTTGCATACTGAAAACAAATTTTGGAACTAAAACAAAAAGTGTCTTGCTAACTTCATGTGGAGACTTTTTAATCCTTCTTTATCATATTGTTGGAGAACGAAGAGCGCGGTAATTTTTTTGACTTCACGGATAACTTCCTGATATTACTCGGCAATTAATTGCATACTCAAAACAAATTTTGGACCAAAAACAAAAAAGTTTCCTGCTAACTTTATGTGGAGACTTTTTAATCCTTCTTTATCATATTGTGTGAGAACAAAGAGCGAGGCATTTTTATAACTTCACGGATAATTTACGGATATTATTCGGCAATTAATTGCATACTCAAAAAATGGACTAAAAACAAAAAAAAAGTCCTGCTTACTTTATGTGGAGAATTTTTAATCCTTTTTTACCACATTGCGGGAGAACGAAGAGCGCGGTAAATTTTTTGAATAACGGATAATTTACATATATTATTCGGCAATTAATTGCATATTCAACAAAAGTTTTGGACTAAAAACAAAAAAAAAGTCCTGCTAACTTTATATGGAGACTTTTTGAGATCATTATTGTGGGAGAACGAAGGGCGCGGCAATTTTTTGACTTCACGAATAATTTACGGATATTATTCGCCAACCAGTTGCATACTGAAAACAAATTTTGGAACTAAAACAAAAAGTGTCTTGCTAACTTTATGTGGAGACTTTTTACTCCTTCTTTATCATATAGTGGGAGAGCGAAGAGCGCGGCAATTTTTTTGACTTCACAGATAATTTACGGATATTATTCGGCAATTAATTGCATACTGAAAACAAATTTTGGAACTAAAACAAAAAGTGTCTTGCTAACTTTATGTGGAGACTTTTTACTCCTTCTTTATCATATAGTGTTAGAGCGAAGAGCGCGGCAATTTTTTTGACTTCACGGATAATTTACGGATATCATTCGGCAATGAATTGCATATTCAAAAAATAAATTTGGACAAAAACAAAAAAGTGTTCTACTTACTTTATGTGGAGACATTTTAATCCTTCTTTATCATATTGTATGAGAACGAGAAGCGGGGCAATTTTTTTGACTTCACGGATAATTTACGGATTTAATTCGGCAATTAATTGCATACTCAAAAGAAATTTTGGACCAAAAACAAAAAAGTATCCTGCTAACTTTATATGGAGATTTTTTAATCCTCTTTATCATGTTGTAGGAGAAGGAAGAGCGCGGCAATTTTTTGACTTCACGGATAATTTACGGATATTATTCGGCAATTAATGGCATACTCAAAACAAATTTTGAAACAAAAACAAAAAAGTATCCTGCTAACTTTATATGGAGACTTTTTAAACCTTCTTTATCATATTGTAGGGGAACGAAGAGCGCGGCAATTTTTTGACTTCACGGATAATTTACGGATATTATTCGGCAATTAATGGCATACTCAAAACAAATTTTGGACCAAAAACAAAAAAGTGTCCTGCTAACTTTATATGGAGACTTTTTAATTCTTTTTTATCATATTGTGGGAGAACGAAGAGCGAGGCAATTTTTTTTGACTTCACGGATAATGTACGGATATTATTCGGCAATTAATGGCATACTCAAAAAAATTTTGGAACAAAAACAAAAAAGTATCCTGCTAACTTTATATGGAGACTTTTTAATCCTTCTTTATCATATAGTAGGAGAACGAAGAGCGCGGTAATTTTTTTTGAATTCACGGATAATTTACGGATATTATTCGGCAATTAATTGCATACTAAAAACAGATTTTCGACAAAAAACAAAAAAGGTATCCTGCTAACTTTATATGGAGACTTTTTAATCCTTCTTTATCATATTGTAGGAGAACGAAGAGCGCGGCAATTTTTTTTGACTTCACGGATATTATTCGGCAATTAATGGCATACTCAAAACAAATTTTGGACCAAAAACAAAAAAGTGTCCTGCTAACTTTATATGGAGACTTTTTAATCCTTCTTTATCATATTTTGGGAGAACGAAGAGCGAGGCAATTTTTTTGACTTCACGGATAATTTACGGATATTATTCGGCAATTAATTGCATACTCAAAACAAATTTTGGACCAAAAACAAAAAAGTGTCCTGCTAACTTTATGTGGAGACTTTTTAATCCTTTTTTACCATATTGCGGGAGAACAAAAGAGCGCGGTAAATTTTTTGAATTCACGGATAATTTACATATATTATTCGGCAATTAATTGTATATTCAACAAAAGTTTTGGACTAAAAACAAAAAAAGTCCTGCTAACTTTATATGGAGACTTTTTGGGATCATTATTATGGGAGAACGAAGGGCGCGGCAATTCTTTGACTTCACGGATAATTTACGGCTATTATTCGCCAACTAGTTGCATACTGAAAACAAATTTTAGACGAAAAACAAAAAAAGTGTGCTGCTAACTTTATATGGAGACTTTGAGCCTTCTTTTTCATATTGGGGGAGAACGAAGAGAGCGGCAATTTTTTTGACTTCGCTTTGACTTAATTGCATACTCAAAACAAATTTTGGACCGAAATCAAAAAGTGTCCTGCTAACGTTATATGGAGACTTTTTAATCCTTCTTTATCATATTGCGGGAGAACGAAGAGCGCGGTAATTTTTTTGAATTCACGGATAATTTACGGATATTATTCGGCAATTAATTGCATACTCAAAACAGATTTTGGGCAAAAAACAAAAAAAGGTATCCTGCTAACTTTATATGGAGACTTTTTAATCCTTATTTATCATATTGTGGGAGAACGAAGAGGGCGGCAATTTTTTTGACTTCACGGATAATTTACGGATATTATTCGGCAATTAATTGCAAACTGAAAAAAAAATTGGAACAAAAACAAAAAGTGTCTTGCTAACTTTATGTGGAGACTTTTTACTTCTTCTTTATCATATTGTGGGAGAGCGAAGAGCACGGCAATTTTTTTTGACTTCATGGATAATTTACGGACATTATTCGGCAATTAATGGCATACTCAAAACAAATTTTGGAACAAAAACAAAAAAGTGTCCTGCTAACTTTATGTGGAGACTTTAATCCTTCTTTATCATATTGTGGGAGAACGAAGAGCGCGGCAATTTTTTTGACTTCACGGATAATTTACGGATTTTATTCGGCAATTAATGGCATACTCAAAACAAATTTTGGAACAAAAACAAAAAAGTATCCTGCTAACTTTATATGGAGACTTTTTATTCCTTCTTTATCATATTGTAGGAGAACGAAGAGCGAGGCAATTTTTTTGACTTCACGGATAATTTACGGATATTATTCGGCAATTAATTGCATACTCAAAACAAATTTTGGACCAAAAACAAAAAAGTGTCCTGCTAACTTTATGTGGAGACTTTTTAATCCTTTTTTACCATATTGCGGGAGAACAAAAGAGCGCGGTAAATTTTTTGAATTCACGGATAATTTACATATATTATTCGGCAATTAATTGTATATTCAACAAAAGTTTTGGACTAAAAACAAAAAAAGTCCTGCTAACTTTATATGGAGACTTTTTGGGATCATTATTATGGGAGAACGAAGGGCGCGGCAATTCTTTGACTTCACGGATAATTTACGGCTATTATTCGCCAACTAGTTGCATACTGAAAACAAATTTTAGACGAAAAACAAAAAAAGTGTGCTGCTAACTTTATATGGAGACTTTGAGCCTTCTTTTTCATATTGGGGGAGAACGAAGAGAGCGGCAATTTTTTTGACTTCGCTTTGACTTAATTGCATACTCAAAACAAATTTTGGACCGAAATCAAAAAGTGTCCTGCTAACGTTATATGGAGACTTTTTAATCCTTCTTTATCATATTGCGGGAGAACGAAGAGCGCGGTAATTTTTTTGAATTCACGGATAATTTACGGATATTATTCGGCAATTAATTGCATACTCAAAACAGATTTTGGGCAAAAAACAAAAAAAGGTATCCTGCTAACTTTATATGGAGACTTTTTAATCCTTATTTATCATATTGTGGGAGAACGAAGAGGGCGGCAATTTTTTTGACTTCACGGATAATTTACGGATATTATTCGGCAATTAATTGCAAACTGAAAAAAAAATTGGAACAAAAACAAAAAGTGTCTTGCTAACTTTATGTGGAGACTTTTTACTTCTTCTTTATCATATTGTGGGAGAGCGAAGAGCACGGCAATTTTTTTTGACTTCATGGATAATTTACGGACATTATTCGGCAATTAATGGCATACTCAAAACAAATTTTGGAACAAAAACAAAAAAGTGTCCTGCTAACTTTATGTGGAGACTTTAATCCTTCTTTATCATATTGTGGGAGAACGAAGAGCGCGGCAATTTTTTTGACTTCACGGATAATTTACGGATTTTATTCGGCAATTAATGGCATACTCAAAACAAATTTTGGAACAAAAACAAAAAAGTATCCTGCTAACTTTATATGGAGACTTTTTATTCCTTCTTTATCATATTGTAGGAGAACGAAGAGCGCGGTAATTTTTTTTGAATTCACGGATAATTTACGGATATTATTCGGCAATTAATTGCATACTAAAAACAGATTTTGGACAAAAAACAAAAAAAGGTATCCTGCTAACTTTATATGGAGACTTTTTAATCCTTCTTTATCATATTGTAGGAGAACGAAGAGCGCGGCAATTTTTTTTTTGACTTCACGGATAATTTACGGATATTATTCGGAAATTAATGGCATACTCAAAACAAATTTTGGACCAAAAACAAAAAAGTGTCCTGCTAACTTTATATGGAGACTTTTTAATCCTTCTTTATCATATTGTGGGAGAACGAAGAGCGAGGCAATTTTTTTGACTTCACGGATAATTTACGGATATTATTCGGCAATTAATTGCATACTCCAACAAAAATTTTAAGCAAAAACAAAAAAGTGTCGTGCTAACTTTATATGGAGACTTTTTAATCCATCTTTATCATATTGTGGGAGAACGAAGAACGAGGCAATTTTTTTGACTTAACGGATAATTTACGGATATTATTCGGCAATTAATTGCATACTCAAAAAATGAACTAAAAACAAAAAAAAAAGTCCTGCTTACTTTATGTGAAGACTTTTTAATCCTTTTTTCCCATATTGCGGGAGAACGAAGAGCGCGGTAAATTTTTCGACTTCACCGATAATTTACGGATATTATTCGGCAATTAATTATACTAAAAAAAATTTTCGACAAAAACAAAAAAAGTGTTACTTACTTTATGTGGAAGCTATTTAATTCTTTTTTAACATATTGGGTGAGAACGAAGGGCGCGGTTTTTTTGACTTCACGGATAATTTACGGATATTATTCGCCAATTAATTGCATACTCAAAACAAATTTTGGACGAAAAACAAAAAAGTTTCCTGCTAACTTTATATGGAGACTTTTTGAGTCTTCTTTATCATATTGTGGGAGAACGAAGAGAGCCGCAATTTTTTTGATTTCACGGATAATTTGCGGATATTATTCGGCAACTAATTGCATACTCAAAAAAATATACTAAAAACAAAAAAAGTGTACTGCTTACTTTATGTGGAGACTTTTTAATCCTTTTTTACCATATTGCGGGAGAACGAAGAGCGTGGCATTTTTTAGTGATTTAACGGATAATTTTCGGCAATTAATTGAATTGCATACTCAAAACATATTTTGGACCAAAAAAACGTGCCTTCTAACTTTATATGGAGACTTTTTAATCCTTCTTTATCATATTGTGGGATACCGAAGAGCGCGGAAATTTTTTTCACTTCACGGATAATTTACGGATATTATTCAGCAATTAATGTCATACTCAAAACAAATTTTGGAACAAAAACAAAAAGTGTCCTGCTAACTTTATGTGGAGACATTTTAATCCTTCTTTATCATATTGTACGAGAACGAGAAGCGGGGCAATTTTTTTGACTTCACGGATAATTTACGGATTTTATTCGGCAATTAATTGCATACTCAAAACAAATTTTGGACCAAAAACAAAAAAGATTTTAATCCTTCTTTATCATATTGTTTGAGAACGAAGAGCGAGGCATTTTTTTGACTTCACGGATAATTTTTTCGACTTCACGGATAATTTACGGATGTTACTCGGCAATTAATTGCATACTCAAAACAAATTTTGGAACAAAAACAAAAAGTGTCCTGCTAACCTTATGTGGAGACATTTTAATCCTTCTTTATCATATTGTATGAGAACGAAAAGCGGGGCAATTTTTTTGACTTCACGGATAATTTACGGATTTTATTCGGCAATTAATTGCATACTCAAAACAAATTTTGGACCAAAAACAAAAAAGTATCCTGCAAACTTTATATGGAGATTTTTTAATCTTCTTTATCATGTTGTAGGAGATGGAAGAGCGCGGCAATTTTTTGACTTCACGGATAATTTACGGATATTATTCGGCAATTAATGGCATACTCAAAACAAATTTTGAAACAAAAACAAAAAAGTATCCTGCTAACTTTATATGGAGACTTTTTAAACCTTCTTTATCATATTGTAGGAGAACGAAGAGCGCGGCAATTTTTTGACTTCACGGATAATTTACGGATATTATTCGGCAATTAATGGCATACTCAAAACAAATTTTTGAACAAAAACAAAAAATGTCCTGCTTACTTTATGTGGAGCCATTTTAATCTTTCTTTATCATATTGTGTGAGAACGAGGAGCTGGGCAATTTTTTTGACTTCACAGATAATTTTTTTGACTTCACGGATAATTTACGGATATTATTCGAAAAATAATTGGATAATCAAAACAAATTTTGGACCAAAAACAAAAAAGTGTCCTCCTAACTTTATATGGAGACATTTTAATCCGCCTTTATCATATTGTGGGAGAACGAAGAGCGCGGCAATTTTTTGACTTCACGGATAATTTACGGATATTATTCGGCAATTAATTGCATACTCAAAAAAATAGACTAAAAACAAAAAAAAGTGACCTGCTTACTTTATGTGGAGACTTTTTAATCCTTTTTTACCATCTTGCGAGAGAACGAAGAGCGCGGTAAATTTTTTGAGTTCACCGATAATTTACGGATATTATGCGGCAATTAATGGCATACTCAAAAAAAATTTTGGAACAAAAACAAAAAAGTATCCTGCTAACTTTATATGGAGACATTTTAATCCGCCTTTATCATATTGTGGGAGAACGAAGAGCGCGGCAATTTTTTTGACTTCGCTTTGACTTAATTGCATACTCAAAACAAATTTTGGACCGAAATCAAAAAGTGTCCTGCTAACGTTATATGGAGACTTTTTAATCCTTCTTTATCATATTGTGGGAGAACTAAGAGCGTTGTAATTTTTTTGACTTCACGGATAGTTTACGGATATTATTCGGCAATTAATTGCATACTCAAAAAAATTTTGGAACAAAAACAAAAAAGTATCCTGCTAACTTTATATGGAGACATTTTAATCCGCCTTTATCATATTGTGGGAGAACGAAGAGCGCGGCAATTTTTTTGACTTCGCTTTGACTTAATTGCATACTCAAAACAAATTTTGGACCGAAATCAAAAAGTGTCCTGCTAACTTTATGTGGAGACTTTTTAACCCTTCTTTATCATATTATGAGAGAGCGAAGAGCGCGCGGCAATTTTTCTGACTTCTCGGATAATTTACGGATTTTATTCGGCAATTAATTGCCTACCCAAAAAAAAAATTTGGACAAAACACAAAAAAGTGTCCTGCTTACTTTATATGGAGACTTTTTAATCCTTTTTTATCATACTGTCGGAGAACGAAGAGCGCGGCAATTTTTGTGATTTCACTGATAATTTACGTATATTATTCGGCAATTAATTGCATATCAAAACAAATTTTGGACCAAAAACAAAAAAGTTTCCTGCTAACTTTATGTGGAGACTTTTTAATCCTTCTTTATCATATTGTGTGAGAACGAAGATCGAGGCATTTTTTTGACTTCACGGATAATTTTTTCAACTTCACGGATAATTTACGGATATTACTCGGCAATTAGTTGCATACAGAAAACAAATTTTGGACCAAAAACAAAAAAGTTTCCTGCTAACTTTATATGGAGACTTTTTAATCCTTCTTTATCATATTGTGGGAGAACGAAGAGCTCGGCAATTTTTTTGACTTGACGGATAATTTACGGATATTATTCGGCAATTAATGGCATACTCAAAACAAATTTTGGAACAAAAACAAAAAAGTATCCTGCTAACTTTATATGGAGACTTTTTAATCCTTCTTTATCATATTGTTGGAGAACGAAGAGCGCGGTAATTTTTTTGACTTCACGGATAACTTCCTGATATTACTCGGCAATTAATTGCATACTCAAAACAAATTTTGGACCAAAAACAAAAAAGTTTCCTGCTAACTTTATGTGGAGACTTTTTAATCCTTCTTTATCATATTGTGTGAGAACGAAGAGCGAGGCATTTTTATGACTTCACGGATAATTTACGGATATTATTCGGCAATTAATTGCATACTCCAAAAATGGACTAAAAACAAAAAAAAAAGTCCTGCTTACTTTATGTGGAGACTTTTTAATCCTTTTTTACCACATTGCGGGAGAACGAAGAGCGCGGTAAATTTTTTGAATAACGGATAATTTACATATATTATTCGGCAATTAATTGCATATTCAACAAAAGTTTTGGACTAAAAACAAAAAAAAAGTCCTGCTAACTTTATATGGAGACTTTTTGAGATCATTATTGTGGGAGAACGAAGGGCGCGGCAATTTTTTGACTTCACGAATAATTTACGGATATTATTCGCCAACCAGTTGCATACTGAAAACAAATTTTGGAACTAAAACAAAAAGTGTCTTGCTAACTTCATGTGGAGACTTTTTACTCCTTCTTTATCATATAGTGGGAGAGCGAAGAGCGCGGCAATTTTTTTGACTTCACGGATAATTTACGGAAATTATTCGGCAATTAATTGCATACTGAAAACAAATTTTGGAACTAAAACAAAGTGTCTTGCTAACTTTATGTGGAGACTTTTTACTCCTTCTTTATCATATAGTGTTAGAGCGAAGAGCGCGGCAATTTTTTTGACTTCACGGATAATTTACGGATATCATTCGGCAATTAATTGCATATTCAAAAAATAAATTTGGACAAAAACAAAAAAGTGTTCTACTTACTTTATGTGGAGACATTTTAATCCTTCTTTATCATATTGTATGAGAACGAGAAGCGGGGCAATTTTTTTGACTTCACGGATAATTTACGGATTTTATTCGGCAATTAATTGCATACTCAAAAGAAATTTTGGACCAAAAACAAAAAAGTATCCTGCTAACTTTATATGGAGACTTTTTAAACCTTCTTTATCATATTGTAGGAGAACGAAGAGCGCGGCAATTTTTTGACTTCACGGATAATTTACGGATATTATTCGGCAATTAATGGCATACTCAAAACAAATTTTGAAACAAAAACAAAAAAGTATCCTGCTAACTTTATATGGAGACTTTTTAATCCTTCTTTATCAAATTGTAGGAGAACGAAGAGCGCGGCAATTTTTTGACTTCACGGATAATTTACATATATTATTCGGCAATTAATGGCATACTCAAAACAAATTTTGGACCAAAAACAAAAAAGTGTCCTGCTAACTTTATATGGAGAATTTTTAATTCTTTTTTATCATATTGTGGGAGAACGAAGAGCGAGGCAATTTTTTTGACTTCACGGATAATTTACGGATATTATTCGGCAATTAATGGCATACTCAAAAAAATTTTGGAACAAAAACAAAAAAGTATCCTGCTAACTTTATATGGAGACTTTTTAATCCTTCTTTATCATATAGTAGGAGAACGAAGAGCGCGGTAATTTTTTTTGAATTCACGGATAATTTACGGATATTATTCGGCAATTAATGGCATACTCAAAACAAATTTTGGACCAAAAACAAAAAAGTGTCCTGCTAACTTTATATGGAGAATTTTTAATTCTTTTTTATCATATTGTGGGAGAACGAAGAGCGAGGCAATTTTTTTGACTTCACGGATAATTTACGGATATTATTCGGCAATTAATGGCATACTCAAAAAAATTTTGGACCAAAAACAAAAAAGTGTCCTGCTAACTTTATATGGAGACTTTTTAATCCTTCTTTATCATATTTTGGGAGAACGAAGAGCGAGGCAATTTTTTTGACTTCACGGATAATTTACGGATATTATTCGGCAATTAATGGCATACTCAAAAAAAAATTTGGAACAAAAACAAAAAAGTATCCTGCTAACTTTATATGGAGACTTTTTAATCCTTCATTATCATATTGTGGGAGAACGAAGAGGGCAGCAATTTTGTTGACTTCACGGATAATTTACGGATATTATTCGGCAATTAATTGCATACTCCAACAAAAAATTTAAGCAAAAACAAAAAAGTGTCGTGCTAACTTTATATGGAGACTTTTTAATCCATCTTTATCATATTGTGGGAGAACGAAGAACGAGGCAATTTTTTTGACTTCACGGATAATTTACGGATATTATTCGGCAATTAAATGCATACTCAAAAAATGGACTAAAAACAAAAAAAACGTCCTGCTTACTTTATGTGAAGACTTTTTAATCCATCTTTATCATATTGTGGGAGAACGAAGAGCGAGGCAATTTTTTTGACTTCACGGATACTTTACGGATATTATTCGGCAATTAATTGCATACTCAAAACAAATTTTGGACCAAAAACAAAAAAGTGTCCTGCTAACTTTATATGGAGACTTTTTAATCCTTCTTTATCATATTGTTGGAGAACGAAGAACGAGGCAAATTTTTTGACTTCACGGATAATTTACGGATAGTATTCGGCAATTAATTGCATACTCAAAACAAATTTTGGACCAAAAACAAAAAAGTGTCCTGCTAACTTTATATGGAGACTTTTTAATCCTTCTTTATCATATTGTGGGAGAACGAAGGGCGCGGCAATTTTTTTGACTTCACGGATAATTTACGGATATTATTCGGCAATTAATTGCATACTCAAAACAAATTTTGGACCAAAAACAAAAAAGTGTCCTGCTAACTTTATGTGGAGACTTTTTAATCCTTTTTTACCATATTGCGGGAGAACGAAGAGCGCGGTAAATTTTTTGAATTCACGGATAATTTACATATATTATTCGGCAATTAATTGCATATTCAACAAAAGTTTTGGACTAAAAACAAAAAAAGTCCTGCTAACTTTATATGGAGACTTTTTGGGATCATTATTATGGGAGAACGAAGGGCGCGGCAATTCTTTGACTTCACGGATAATTTACGGCTGTTATTCGCCAACTAGTTGCATACTGAAAACAAATTTTAGACGAAAAACAAAAAAGTGTGCTGCTTACTTTATATGGAGACTTTTTGAGCCTTCTTTTTCATATTGGGGGAGAACGAAGAGAGCGGCAATTTTTTTGACTTCGCTTTGACTTAATTGCATACTCAAAACAAATTTTGGACCGAAATCAAAAAGTGTCCTGCTAACGTTATATGGAGACTTTTTAATCCTTCTTTATCATATTGCGGGAGAACGAAGAGCGCGGTAATTTTTTTGAATTCACGGATAATTTACGGATATTATTCGGCAATTAATTGCATACTCAAAACAGATTTTGGGCAAAAAACAAAAAAAGGTATCCTGCTAACTTTATATGGAGACATTTTAATCCTTATTTATCATATTGTGGGATAACGAAGAGGGCGGCAATTTTTTTGACTTCACGGATAATTTACGGATATTATTCGGCAATTAATTGCAAACTGAAAAAAAAAATTGGAACAAAAACAAAAAGTGTCTTGCTAACTTTATGTGGAGACTTTTTACTTCTTCTTTATCATATTGTGGGAGAGCGAAGAGCACGGCAATTTTTTTTGACTTCATGGATAATTTACGGACATTATTCGGCAATTAATGGCATACTCAAAACAAATTTTGGAACAAAAACAAAAAAGTGTCCTGCTAACTTTATGTGGAGACTTTAATCCTTCTTTATCATATTGTGGGAGAACGAAGAGCGCGGCAATTTTTTTGACTTCACGGATAATTTACGGATTTTATTCGGCAATCAATGGCATACTCAAAACAAATTTTGGAACAAAAACAAAAAAGTATCCTGCTAACTTTATATGGAGACTTTTTATTCCTTCTTTATCATATTGTAGGAGAACGAAGAGCGCGGCAATTTTTTTTTTGGCTTCACGGATAATTTACGGATATTATTCGGCAATTAATGGCATACTCAAAACAAATTTTGCACCAAAAACAAAAAAGTGTCCTGCTAACTTTATATGGAGACTTTTTAATCCTTCTTTATCATATTGTGGGAGAACGAAGAGCGAGGCAATTTTTTTGACTTCACGGATAATTTACGGATATTATTCGGCAATTAATTGCATACTCCAACAAAAATTTTAAGCAAAAACAAAAAAGTGTCGTGCTAACTTTATATGGAGACTTTTTAATCCATCTTTATCATATTGTGGGAGAACGAAGAACGAGGCAATTTTTTTGACTTCACGGATAATTTACGGATATTATTCGGCAATTAATTGCATACTCAAAAAATGAACTAAAAACAAAAAAAAAGTCCTGCTTACTTTATGTGAAGACTTTTTAATCCTTTTTTACCATATTGCGGGAGAACGAAGAGCGCGGTAAATTTTTCGACTTCACCGATAATTTACGGATATTATTCGGCAATTAATTATACTAAAAAAAAATTTCGACAAAAACAAAAAAAGTGTTACTTACTTTATGTGGAAGCTATTTAATTCTTTTTTAACATATTGGGTGAGAACGAAGGGCGCGGTTTTTTTGACTTCACGGATAATTTACGGATATTATTCGCCAATTAATTGCATACTCAAAACAAATTTTGGACGAAAAACAAAAAAGTTTCCTGCTAACTTTATATGGAGAATTTTTGAGTCTTCTTTATCATATTGTGGGAGAACGAAGAGAGCCGCAATTTTTTTGATTTCACGGATAATTTGCGGATATTATTCGGCAACTAATTGCATACTCAAAAAAATATACTAAAAACAAAAAAAAGTGTACTGCTTACTTTATGTGGAGACTTTTTAATCCTTTTTTACCATATTGCGGGAGAACGAAGAGCGTGGCATTTTTTAGTGATTTAACGGATAATTTTCGGCAATTAATTGAATTGCATACTCAAAACATATTTTGGACCAAAAAAACGTGCCTTCTAACTTTATATGGAGACTTTTTAATCCTTCTTTATCATATTGTGGGATACCGAAGAGCGCGGAAATTTTTTTCACTTCACGGATAATTTACGGATATTATTCAGCAATTAATGTCATACTCAAAACAAATTTTGGAACAAAAACAAAAAGTGTCCTGCTAACTTTATGTGGAGATATTTTAATCCTTCTTTATCATATTGTACGAGAACGAGAAGCGGGGCAATTTTTTTGACTTCACGGATAATTTACGGATTTTATTCGGCAATTAATTGCATACTCAAAACAAATTTTGGACCAAAAACAAAAAAGATTTTAATCCTTCTTTATCATATTGTTTGAGAACGAAGAGCGAGGCATTTTTTTGACTTCATGGATAATTTTTTCGACTTCACGGATAATTTACGGATGTTACTCGGCAATTAATTGCATACTCAAAACAAATTTTGGAACAAAAACAAAAAGTGTCCTGCTAACCTTATGTGGAGACATTTTAATCCTTCTTTATCATATTGTATGAGAACGAGAAGCGGGGCAATTTTTTTGACTTCACGGATAATTTACGGATTTTATTCGGCAATTAATTGCATACTCAAAACAAATTTTGGACCAAAAACAAAAAAGTATCCTGCAAACTTTATATGGAAATTTTTTAATCTTCTTTGTCATGTTGTAGGAGATGGAAGAGCGCGGCAATTTTTTGACTTCACGGATAATTTACGGATATTATTCGGCAATTAATGGCATACTCAAAACAAATTTTGAAACAAAAACAAAAAAGTATCCTGCTAACTTTATATGGAGACTTTTTAAACCTTCTTTATCATATTGTAGGAGAACGAAGAGCGCGGCAATTTTTTGACTTCACGGATAATTTACGGATATTATTCGGCAATTAATGGCATACTCAAAACAAATTTTGAAACAAAAACAAAAAAGTATCCTGCTAACTTTATATGGAGACTTTTTAAACCTTCTTTATCATATTGTAGGAGAACGAAGAGCGCGGCAATTTTTTGACTTCACGGATAATTTACGGATATTATTCGGCAATTAATTGCCTACCCAAAAAAAAAATTTGGACAAAACACAAAAAAGTGTCCTGCTTACTTTATATGGAGACTTTTTAATCCTTTTTTATCATACTGTCGGAGAACGAAGAGCGCGGCAATTTTTGTGATTTCACTGATAATTTACGTATATTATTCGGCAATTAATTGCATATCAAAACAAATTTTGGACCAAAAACAAAAAAGTTTCCTGCTAATTTTATGTGGAGACTTTTTAATCCTTCTTTATCATATTGTGTGAGAACGAAGATCGAGACATTTTTTTGACTTCACGGATAATTTTTTCAACTTCACGGATAATTTACGGATATTACTCGGCAATTAGTTGCATACTGAAAACAAATTTTGGACCAAAAACAAAAAAGTTTCCTGCTAACTTTATATGGAGACTTTTTAATCCTTCTTTATCATATTGTGGGAGAACGAAGAGCTCGGCAATTTTTTTGACTTGACGGATAATTTACGGATATTATTCGGCAATTAATGGCATACTCAAAACA
This sequence comes from Philhelius pedissequus, assembly GCA_910595825.1. Classification (NCBI taxonomy): domain Eukaryota; kingdom Metazoa; phylum Arthropoda; class Insecta; order Diptera; family Syrphidae; genus Philhelius; species Philhelius pedissequus. Next base: position 191,790,078 of record OU343160.1, read on the forward strand.
AATTTTGGAACAAAAACAAAAAAGTATCCTGCTAACTTTATATGGAGACTTTTTAATCCTTCTTTATCATATTGTTGGAGAACGAAGAGCGCGGTAATTTTTTTGACTTCACGGATAACTTCCTGATATTACTCGGCAATTAATTGCATACTCAAAACAAATTTTGGACCAAAAACAAAAAAGTTTCCTGCTAACTTTATGTGGAGACTTTTTAATCCTTCTTTATCATATTGTGTGAGAACGAAGGGCGCGGCAATTTTTTGACTTCACGAATAATTTACGGATATTATTCGCCAACCAGTTGCATACTGAAAACAAATTTTGGAACTAAAACAAAAAGTGTCTTGCTAACTTCATGTGGAGACTTTTTACTCCTTCTTTATCATATAGTGGGAGAGCGAAGAGCGCGGCAATTTTTTTGACTTCACGGATAATTTACTGATATCATTCGGCAATTAATTGCATATTCAAAAAATAAATTTGGACAAAAACAAAAAAGTGTTCTACTTACTTTATGTGGAGACATTTTAATCCTTCTTTATCATATTGTATGAGAACGAGAAGCGGGGCAATTTTTTTGACTTCACGGATAATTTACGGATTTTATTCGGCAATTAATTGCATACTCAAAAGAAATTTTGGACCAAAAACAAAAAAGTATCCTGCTAACTTTATATGGAGACTTTTTAAACCTTCTTTATCATATTGTAGGAGAACGAAGAGCGCGGCAATTTTTTGACTTCACGGATAATTTACGGATATTATTCGGCAATTAATGGCATACTCAAAACAAATTTTGAAACAAAAACAAAAAAGTATCCTGCTAACTTTATATGGAGACTTTTTAAACCTTCTTTATCATATTGTAGGAGAACGAAGAGCGCGGCAATTTTTTGACTTCACGGATAATTTACGGATATTATTCGGCAATTAATGGCATACTCAAAACAAATTTTGGACCAAAAACAAAAAAGTGTCCTGCTAACTTTATATGGAGAATTTTTAATTCTTTTTTATCATATTGTGGGAGAACGAAGAGCGAGGCAATTTTTTTGACTTCACGGATAATTTACGGATATTATTCGGCAATTAATGGCATACTCAAAAAAATTTTGGAACAAAAACAAAAAAGTATCCTGCTAACTTTATATGGAGACTTTTTAATCCTTCTTTATCATATAGTAGGAGAACGAAGAGCGCGGTAATTTTTTTTGAATTCACGGATAATTTACGGATATTATTCGGCAATTAATTGCATACTAAAAACAGATTTTCGACAAAAAACAAAAAAGGTATCCTGCTAACTTTATATGGAGACTTTTTAATCCTTCTTTATCATATTGTAGGAGAACGAAGAGCGCGGCAATTTTTTTTGACTTCACGGATATTATTCGGCAATTAATGGCATACTTAAAACAAATTTTGGACCAAAAACAAAAAAGTGTCCTGCTAACTTTATATGGAGACTTTTTAATCCTTCTTTATCATATTTTGGGAGAACGAAGAGCGAGGCAATTTTTTTGACTTCACGGATAATTTACGGATATTATTCGGCAATTAATGGCATACTCAAAAAAAAATTTGGAACAAAAACAAAAAAGTATCCTGCTAACTTTATATGGAGACTTTTTAATCCTTCTTTATCATATTGTGGGAGAACGAAGAGGGCGGCAATTTTGTTGACTTCACGGATAATTTACGGATATTATTCGGCAATTAATTGCATACTCCAACAAAAAATTTAAGCAAAAACAAAAAAGTGTCGTGCTAACTTTATATGGAGACTTTTTAATCCATCTTTATCATATTGTGGGAGAACGAAGAACGAGGCAATTTTTTTGACTTCACGGATAATTTACGGATATTATTCGGCAATTAAATGCATACTCAAAAAATGGACTAAAAACAAAAAAAACGTCCTGCTTACTTTATGTGAAGACTTTTTAATCCATCTTTATCATATTGTGGGAGAACGAAGAGCGAGGCAATTTTTTTGACTTCACGGATACTTTACGGATATTATTCGGCAATTAATTGCATACTCAAAACAAATTTTGGACCAAAAACAAAAAAGTGTTCTGCTAACTTTATATGGAGACTTTTTAATCCTTCTTTATCATATTGTGGGAGAACGAAGAACGAGGCAAATTTTTTGACTTCACGGATAATTTACGGATAGTATTCGGCAATTAATTGCATACTCAAAACAAATTTTGGACCAAAAACAAAAAAGTGTCCTGCTAACTTTATATGGAGACTTTTTAATCCTTCTTTATCATATTGTGGGAGAACGAAGGGCGCGGCAATTTTTTTGACTTCACGGATAATTTACGGATATTATTCGGCAATTAATTGCATACTCAAAACAAATTTTGGACCAAAAACAAAAAAGTGTCCTGCTAACTTTATGTGGAGACTTTTTAATCCTTTTTTACCATATTGCGGGAGAACGAAGAGCGCGGTAAATTTTTTGAATTCACGGATAATTTACATATATTATTCGGCAATTAATTGCATATTCAACAAAAGTTTTGGACTAAAAACAAAAAAAGTCCTGCTAACTTTATATGGAGACTTTTTGGGATCATTATTATGGGAGAACGAAGGGCGCGGCAATTCTTTGACTTCACGGATAATTTACGGCTATTATTCGCCAACTAGTTGCATACTGAAAACAAATTTTAGACGAAAAACAAAAAAGTGTGCTGCTTACTTTATATGGAGACTTTTTGAGCCTTCTTTTTCATATTGGGGGAGAACGAAGAGAGCGGCAATTTTTTTGACTTCGCTTTGACTTAATTGCATACTCAAAACAAATTTTGGACCGAAATCAAAAAGTGTCCTGCTAACGTTATATGGAGACTTTTTAATCCTTCTTTATCCTATTGCGGGAGAACGAAGAGCGCGGTAATTTTTTTGAATTCACGGATAATTTACGGATATTATTCGGCAATTAATTGCATACTCAAAACAGATTTTGGGCAAAAAACAAAAAAAGGTATCCTGCTAACTTTATATGGAGACATTTTAATCCTTATTTATCATATTGTGGGATAACGAAGAGGGCGGCAATTTTTTTGACTTCACGGATAATTTACGGATATTATTCGGCAATTAATTGCAAACTGAAAAAAAAATTGGAACAAAAACAAAAAGTGTCTTGCTAACTTTATGTGGAGACTTTTTACTTCTTCTTTATCATATTGTGGGAGAGCGAAGAGCACGGCAATTTTTTTTGACTTCATGGATAATTTACGGACATTATTCGGCAATTAATGGCATACTCAAAACAAATTTTGGAACAAAAACAAAAAAGTGTCCTGCTAACTTTATGTGGAGACTTTAATCCTTCTTTATCATATTGTGGGAGAACGAAGAGCGCGGCAATTTTTTTGACTTCACGGATAATTTACGGATTTTATTCGGCAATCAATGGCATACTCAAAACAAATTTTGGAACAAAAACAAAAAAGTATCCTGCTAACTTTATATGGAGACTTTTTATTCCTTCTTTATCATATTGTAGGAGAACGAAGAGCGCGGCAATTTTTTTTTTGGCTTCACGGATAATTTACGGATATTATTCGGCAATTAATGGCATACTCAAAACAAATTTTGCACCAAAAACAAAAAAGTGTCCTGCTAACTTTATATGGAGACTTTTTAATCCTTCTTTATCATATTGTGGGAGAACGAAGAGCGAGGCAATTTTTTGACTTCACGGATAATTTACGGATATTATTCGGCAATTAATTGCATACTCCAACAAAAATTTTAAGCAAAAACAAAAAAGTGTCGTGCTAACTTTATATGGAGACTTTTTAATCCATCTTTATCATATTGTGGGAGAACGAAGAACGAGGCAATTTTTTTGACTTCACGGATAATTTACGGATATTATTCGGCAATTAATTGCATACTCAAAAAATGAACTAAAAACAAAAAAAAAGTCCTGCTTACTTTATGTGAAGACTTTTTAATCCTTTTTTACCATATTGCGGGAGAACGAAGAGCGCGGTAAATTTTTCGACTTCACCGATAATTTACGGATATTATTCGGCAATTAATTATACTAAAAAAAATTTTCGACAAAAACAAAAAAAGTGTTACTTACTTTATGTGGAAGCTATTTAATTCTTTTTTAACATATTGGGTGAGAACGAAGGGCGCGGTTTTTTTGACTTCACGGATAATTTACGGATATTATTCGCCAATTAATTGCATACTCAAAACAAATTTTGGACGAAAAACAAAAAAGTTTCCTGCTAACTTTATATGGAGAATTTTTGAGTCTTCTTTATCATATTGTGGGAGAACGAAGAGAGCCGCAATTTTTTTGATTTCACGGATAATTTGCGGATATTATTCGGCAACTAATTGCATACTCAAAAAAATATACTAAAAACAAAAAAAAGTGTACTGCTTACTTTATGTGGAGACTTTTTAATCCTTTTTTACCATATTGCGGGAGAACGAAGAGCGTGGCATTTTTTAGTGATTTAACGGATAATTTTCGGCAATTAATTGAATTGCATACTCAAAACATATTTTGGACCAAAAAAACGTGCCTTCTAACTTTATATGGAGACTTTTTAATCCTTCTTTATCATATTGTGGGATACCGAAGAGCGCGGAAATTTTTTTCACTTCACGGATAATTTACGGATATTATTCAGCAATTAATGTCATACTCAAAACAAATTTTGGAACAAAAACAAAAAGTGTCCTGCTAACTTTATGTGGAGACATTTTAATCCTTCTTTATCATATTGTACGAGAACGAGAAGCGGGCCAATTTTTTTGACTTCACGGATAATTTACGGATTTTATTCGGCAATTAATTGCATACTCAAAACAAATTTTGGACCAAAAACAAAAAAGATTTTAATCCTTCTTTATCATATTGTTTGAGAACGAAGAGCGAGGCATTTTTTTGACTTCATGGATAATTTTTTCGACTTCACGGATAATTTACGGATGTTACTCGGCAATTAATTGCATACTCAAAACAAATTTTGGAACAAAAACAAAAAGTGTCCTGCTAACCTTATGTGGAGACATTTTAATCCTTCTTTATCATATTGTATGAGAACGAGAAGCGGGGCAATTTTTTTGACTTCACGGATAATTTACGGATTTTATTCGGCAATTAATTGCATACTCAAAACAAATTTTGGACCAAAAACAAAAAAGTATCCTGCAAACTTTATATGGAGATTTTTTAATCTTCTTTATCATGTTGTAGGAGATGGAAGAGCGCGGCAATTTTTTGACTTCACGGATAATTTACGGATATTATTCGGCAATTAATGGCATACTCAAAACAAATTTTGAAACAAAAACAAAAAAGTATCCTGCTAACTTTATATGGAGACTTTTTAAACCTTCTTTATCATATTGTAGGAGAACGAAGAGCGCGGCAATTTTTTGACTTCACGGATAATTTACGGATATTATTCGGCAATTAATGGCATACTCAAAACAAATTTTTGAACAAAAACAAAAAATGTCCTGCTTACTTTATGTGGAGACATTTTAATCTTTCTTTATCATATTGTGTGAGAACGAGGAGCTGGGCAATTTTTTTGACTTCACAGATAATTTTTTTGACTTCACGGATAATTTACGGATATTATTCGAAAAATAATTGGATAATCAAAACAAATTTTGGACCAAAAACAAAAAAGTGTCCTCCTAACTTTATATGGAGACATTTTAACCCGCCTTTATCATATTGTGGGAGAACGAAGAGCGCGGCAATTTTTTGACTTCACGGATAATTTACGGATATTATTCGGCAATTAATTGCATACTCAAACAAATAGACTAAAAACAAAAAAGAGTGTCCTGCTTACTTTATGTTTAGACTTTTTAATCCTTTTTTACCATCTTGCGAGAGAACGAAGAGCGCGGTAAATTTTTTGAGTTCACCGATAATTTACGGATATTATTCGGCAATTAATGGCATACTCAAAAAAAATTTTGGAACAAAAACAAAAAAGTATCCTGCTAACTTTATATGGAGACATTTTAATCCGCCTTTATCATATTGTGGGAGAACGAAGAGCGCGGCAATTTTTTTGACTTCGCTTTGACTTAATTGCATACTCAAAACAAATTTTGGACCGAAATCAAAAAGTGTCCTGCTAACGTTATATGGAGACTTTTTAATCCTTCTTTATCATATTGTGGGAGAACTAAGAGCGTTGCAATTTTTTTGACTTCACGGATAGTTTACGGATATTATTCGGCAATTAATTGCATACTGAAAAAAAAATTTGGAACAAAAACAAAAAGTGTCTGGCTAACTTTTTGTGGAGACTTTTTAATTCTTTTTTATCATATTGTGGGAGAACGAAGAGCGAGGCAATTTTTTTGACTTCACGGATAATTTACGGATATTATTCGGCAATTAAGTGCATACTCAAAACAAACTTTTGGACCAAAAACAAAAAGTGTCCTGCTAACTTTATATGGAGACTTTTTAATCCTTCTTTATCATATTGTGGGCGAACGAAGGGCGCGGCAATTTTTTTGACTTCACAGATAATTTTTTTGACTTCACGGATAATTTATGGATATTATTCGGCAATTAATTGCATACTCAAAACAAATTTTGGACCAAAAACAAAAAAAAAGTATCCTGCTAACTTTATATGGAGACTTTTTAATCCTTCTTTATCATATTGCGGGAGAACGAAGAGCGCGGTAATTTTTTTGAATTCACGGATAATTTACGGATATTATTCGGCAATTAATTGCATACTCAAAACAGATTTTGGACAAAAAACAAAAAAAGGTATCCTGCTAACTTTATATGGAGACTTTTTAATCCTTATTTATCATATTGTAGGAGAACGAAGAGCGCGGCAATTTTTCTTGACTTCACGGATAATTTACGGATATTATTCGGCAATTAATTGCAAACTGAAAAAAAAATTTGGAACAAAAACAAAAAGTGTCTTGCTAACCTTATGTGGAGACTTTTTACTTCTTCTCTATCATATTGTGGGAGAGCGAAGAGCACGGCAATTTTTTTGACTTCATGGATAATTTACGGACATTATTCGGCAATTAATGGCATACTCAAAACAAATTTTGGAACAAAAACAAAAAAGTGTCCTGCTAACTTTATGTGGAGACTTTAATCCTTCCTTATCATATTGTGGGAGAACGAAGAGCGCGGCAATTTTTTTGACTTCACGGATAATTTACGGATATTATTCGGCAATTAATTGCATACTGAAAACAAATTTTGGAACTAAAACAAAAAGTGTCTTGCTAACTTTATGTGGAGACTTTTTACTCCTTCTTTATCATATAGTGTTAGAGCGAAGAGCGCGGCAATTTTTTTGACTTCACTGATAATTTACGGATATTATTCGGCAATTAATTGCATATCAAAACAAATTTTGGACCAAAAACAAAAAAGTTTCCTGCTAACTTTATGTGGAGACTTTTTAATCCTTCTTTATCATATTGTGTGAGAACGAAGAGCGAGGCATTTTTTTGACTTCACGGATAATTTTTTCAACTTCACGGATAATTTACGGATATTACTCGGCAATTAGTTGAATACTGAAAACAAATTTTGGACCAAAAACGAAAAAGTTTCCTGATAACTTTATGTGGAGACTTTTTACTCCTTCTTTATCATATAGTGTTAGAGCGAAGAGCGCGGCAATTTTTTTGACTTCACTGATAATTTACGGATATTATTCGGCAATTAATTGCATATTCAACAAAAGTTTTGGACTAAAAACAAAAAAAGTCCTGCTAACTTTATATGGAGACTTTTGGGATCATTATTATGGGAGAACGAAGGGCGCGGCAATTCTTTGACTTCACGGATAATTTACGGCTATTATTCGCCAACTAGTTGCATACTGAAAACAAATTTTAGACGAAAAACAAAAAAGTGTGCTGCTAACTTTATATGGAGACTTTTTGAGCCTTCTTTTTCATATTGGGGGAGAACGAAGAGAGCGGCAATTTGTTTGACTTCGCTTTGACTTAATTGCATACTCAAAAAAAATTTTGGACCGAAATCAAAAAGTGTCCTGCTAACGTTATATGCAGACTTTTTAATCCTTCTTTATCATATTGTGGGAGAACGAAGAACGAGGCAATTTTTTTGACTTCACGGATAATTTACGGATATTATTCGGCAATTAATTGCATACTCAAAAAATGGACTAAAAACAAAAAAAAAGTCATGCTTACTTTATGTGAAGACTTTTTAATCCATCTTTATCATATTGTGGGAGAACGAAGAGCGAGGCAATTTTTTTGACTTCACGGATACTTTACGGATATTATTCGGCAATTAATTGCATACTCAAAACAAATTTTGGACCAAAAACAAAAAAGTGTCCTGCTAACTTTATATGGAGACTTTTTAATCCTTCTTTATCATATTGTGGGAGAACGAAGGGCGCGGCAATTTTTTTGACTTCACTGATAATTTACGGATATTATTCGGCAATTAATTGCATATCAAAACAAATTTTGGACCAAAAACAAAAAAGTTTCCTGCTAACTTTATGTGGAGACTTTTTAATCCTTCTTTATCATATTGTGTGAGAACGAAGAGCGAGGCATTTTTTTGACTTCACGGATAATTTTTTCAACTTCACGGATAATTTACGGATATTACTCGGCAATTAGTTGAATACTGAAAACAAATTTTGGACCAAAAACGAAAAAGTTTCCTGATAACTTTATGTGGAGACTTTTTACTCCTTCTTTATCATATAGTGTTAGAGCGAAGAGCGCGGCAATTTTTTGACTTCACTGATAATTTACGGATATTATTCGGCAATTTATTGCATATTCAACAAAAGTTTTGGACTAAAAACAAAAAAAGTCCTGCTAACTTTATATGGAGACTTTTGGGATCATTATTATGGGAGAACGAAGGGCGCGGCAATTCTTTGACTTCACGGATAATTTACGGCTATTATTCGCCAACTAGTTGCATACTGAAAACAAATTTTAGACGAAAAACAAAAAAGTGTGCTGCTAACTTTATATGGAGACTTTTTGAGCCTTCTTTTTCATATTGGGGGAGAACGAAGAGAGCGGCAATTTGTTTGACTTCGCTTTGACTTAATTGCATACTCAAAAAAAATTTTGGACCGAAATCAAAAAGTGTCCTGCTAACGTTATATGGAGACTTTTTAATCCTTCTTTATCATATTGCGGGAGAACGAAGAGCGCGGTAATTTTTTTGAATTCACGGATAATTTACGGATATTATTCGGCAATTAATTGCATACTCAAAACAGATTTTGGGCAAAAAACAAAAAAAGGTATCCTGCTAACTTTATATGGAGACTTTTTAATCCTTATTTATCATATTGTGGGATAACGAAGAGGGCGGCAATTTTTTTGACTTCACGGATAATTTACGGATATTATTCGGCAATTAATTGCAAACTGAAAAAAAAAATTGGAACAAAAACAAAAAGTGTCTTGCTAACTTTATGTGGAGACTTTTTACTTCTTCTTTATCATATTGTGGGAGAGCGAAGAGCACGGCAATTTTTTTTGACTTCATGGATAATTTACGGACATTATTCGGCAATTAATGGCATACTCAAAACAAATTTTGGAACAAAAACAAAAAAGTGTCCTGCTAACTTTATGTGGAGACTTTAATCCTTCTTTATCATATTGTGGGAGAACGAAGAGCGCGGCAATTTTTTTGACTTCACGGATAATTTACGGATTTTATTCGGCAATCAATGGCATACTCAAAACAAATTTTGGATCAAAAACAAAAAAGTATCCTGCTAACTTTATATGGAGACTTTTTATTCCTTCTTTATCATATTGTAGGAGAACGAAGAGCGCGGCAATTTTTTTTTTGGCTTCACGGATAATTTACGGATATTATTCGGCAATTAATAGCATACTCAAAACAAATTTTGCACCAAAAACAAAAAAGTGTCCTGCTAACTTTATATGGAGACTTTTTAATCCTTCTTTATCATATTGTGGGAGAACGAAGAGCGAGGCAATTTTTTTGACTTCACGGATAATTTACGGATATTATTCGGCAAGTAATTGCATACTCCAACAAAAATTTTAAGCAAAAACAAAAAAGTGTCGTGCTAACTTTATATGGAGACTTTTTAATCCATCTTTATCATATTGTGGGAGAACGAAGAACGAGGCAATTTTTTTGACTTCACGGATAATTTACGGATATTATTCGGCAATTAATTGCATACTCAAAAAATGAACTAAAAACAAAAAAAAGTCCTGCTTACTTTATGTGAAGACTTTTTAATCCTTTTTTACCATATTGCGGGAGAACGAAGAGCGCGGTAAATTTTTCGACTTCACCGATAATTTACGGATATTATTCGGCAATTAATTATACTAAAAAAAATTTTCGACAAAAACAAAAAAAGTGTTACTTACTTTATGTGTAAGCTATTTAATTCTTTTTTAACATATTGGGTGAGAACGAAGGGCGCGGTTTTTTTGACTTCACGGATAATTTACGGATATTATTCGCCAATTAATTGCATACTCAAAACAAATTTTGGACGAAAAACAAAAAAGTTTCCTGCTAACTTTATATGGAGAATTTTTGAGTCTTCTTTATCATATTGTGGGAGAACGAAGAGAGCCGCAATTTTTTTGATTTCACGGATAATTTGCGGATATTATTCGGCAACTAATTGCATACTCAAAAAAATATACTAAAAACAAAAAAAAGTGTACTGCTTACTTTATGTGGAGACTTTTTAATCCTTTTTTACCATATTGCGGGAGAACGAAGAGCGTGGCATTTTTTAGTGATTTAACGGATAATTTTCGGCAATTAATTGAATTGCATACTCAAAACATATTTTGGACCAAAAAAACGTGCCTTCTAACTTTATATGGAGACTTTTTAATCCTTCTTTATCATATTGTGGGATACCGAAGAGCGCGGAAATTTTTTTCACTTCACGGATAATTTACGGATATTATTCAGCAATTAATGTCATACTCAAAACAAATTTTGGAACAAAAACAAAAAGTGTCCTGCTAACTTTATGTGGAGACATTTTAATCCTTCTTTATCATATTGTACGAGAACGAGAAGCGGGGCAATTTTTTTGACTTCACGGATAATTTACGGATTTTATTCGGCAATTAATTGCATACTCAAAACAAATTTTGGACCAAAAACAAAAAAGATTTTAATCCTTCTTTATCATATTGTTTGAGAACGAAGAGCGAGGCATTTTTTTGACTTCATGGATAATTTTTTCGACTTCACGGATAATTTACGGATGTTACTCGGCAATTAATTGCATACTCAAAACAAATTTTGGAACAAAAACAAAAAGTGTCCTGCTAACCTTATGTGGAGACATTTTAATCCTTCTTTATCATATTGTATGAGAACGAGAAGCGGGGCAATTTTTTTGACTTCACGGATAATTTACGGATTTTATTCGGCAATTAATTGCATACTCAAAACAAATTTTGGACCAAAAACAAAAAAGTATCCTGCAAACTTTATATGGAGATTTTTTAATCTTCTTTATCATGTTGTAGGAGATGGAAGAGCGCGGCAATTTTTTGACTTCACGGATAATTTACGGATATTATTCGGCAATTAATGGCATACTCAAAACAAATTTTGAAACTAAAACAAAAAAGTATCCTGCTAACTTTATATGGAGACTTTTTAAACCTTCTTTATCATATTGTAGGAGAACGAAGAGCGCGGCAATTTTTTGACTTCACGGATAATTTACGGATATTATTCGGCAATTAATGGCATACTCAAAATAAATTTTTGAACAAAAACAAAAAATGTCCTGCTTACTTTATGTGGAGACATTTTAATCTTTCTTTATCATATTGTGTGAGAACGAGGAGCTGGGCAATTTTTTTGACTTCACAGATAATTTTTTTGACTTCACGGATAATTTACGGATATTATTCGAAAAATAATTGGATAATCAAAACAAATTTTGGACCAAAAACAAAAAAGTGTCCTCCTAACTTTATATGGAGACATTTTAATCCGCCTTTATCATATTGTGGGAGAACGAAGAGCGCGGCAATTTTTTGACTTCACGGATAATTTATGGATATTATTCGGCAATTAATTGCATACTCAAACAAATAGACTAAAAACAAAAAAGAGTGTCCTGCTTACTTTATGTGGAGACTTTTTAATCCTTTTTTACCATCTTGCGAGAGAACGAAGAGCGCGGTAAATTTTTTGAGTTCACCGATAATTTACGGATATTATTCGGCAATTAATGGCATACTCAAAAAAAATTTTGGAACAAAAACAAAAAAGTATCCTGCTAACTTTATATGGAGACATTTTAATCCGCCTTTATCATATTGTGGGAGAACGAAGAGCGCGGCAATTTTTTTGACTTCGCTTTGACTTAATTGCATACTCAAAACAAATTTTGGACCGAAATCAAAAAGTGTCCTGCTAACGTTATATGGAGACTTTTTAATCCTTCTTTATCATATTGTGGGAGAACTAAGAGCGTTGCAATTTTTTTGACTTCACGGATAGTTTACGGATATTATTCGGCAATTAATTGCATACTGAAAAAAAAAAATTGGAACAAAAACAAAAAGTGTCTGGCTAACTTTTTGTGGAGACTTTTTAATTCTTTTTTATCATATTGTGGGAGAACGAAGAGCGAGGCAATTTTTTTGACTTCACGGATAATTTACGGATATTATTCGGCAATTCAGTGCATACTCAAAACAAACTTTTGGACCAAAAACAAAAAGTGTCCTGCTAACTTTCTATGGAGACTTTTTAATCCTTCTTTATCAACGAAGGGCGCGGCAATTTTTTTGACTTCACAGATAATTTTTTTGACTTCACGGATAATTTATGGATATTATTCGGCAATTAATTGCATACTCAAAACAAATTTTGGACCAAAAACAAAAAAAAAAGTATCTTGCTAACTTTATATGGAGACTTTTTAATCCTTCTTTATCATATTGCGGGAGAACGAAGAGCGCGGTAATTTTTTTGAATTCACGGATAATTTACGGATATTATTCGGCAATTAATTGCATACTCAAAACAGATTTTGGACAAAAAACAAAAAAAGGTATCCTGCTAACTTTATATGGAGACTTTTTAATCCTTATTTATCATATTGTAGGAGAACGAAGAGCGCGGCAATTTTTCTTGACTTCACGGATAATTTACGGATATTATTCGGCAATTAATTGCAAACTGAAAAAAAAATTTGGAACAAAAACAAAAAGTGTCTTGCTAACCTTATGTGGAGACTTTTTACTTCTTCTTTATCATATTGTCGGAGAGCGAAGAGCACGGCAATTTTTTTGACTTCATGGATAATTTACGGACATTATTCGGCAATTAATGGCATACTCAAAACAAATTTTGGAACAAAAACAAAAAAGTGTCCTGCTAACTTTATGTGGAGACTTTAATCCTTCCTTATCATATTGTGGGAGAACGAAGAGCGCGGCAATTTTTTTGACTTCACGGATAATTTACGGATATTATTCGGCAATTAATTGCATACTGAAAACAAATTTTGGAACTAAAACAAAAAGTGTCTTGCTAACTTTATGTGGAGACTTTTTACTCCTTCTTTATCATATAGTGTTAGAGCGAAGAGCGCGGCAATTTTTTTGACTTCACTGATAATTTACGGATATTATTCGGCAATTAATTGCATATCAAAACAAATTTTGGACCAAAAACAAAAAAGTTTCCTGCTAACTTTATGTGGAGACTTTTTAATCCTTCTTTATCATATTGTGTGAGAACGAAGAGCGAGGCATTTTTTTGACTTCACGGATAATTTTTTCAACTTCACGGATAATTTACGGATATTACTCGGCAATTAGTTGAATACTGAAAACAAATTTTGGACCAAAAACAAAAAAGTTTCCTGATAACTTTATATGGAGACTTTTTAATCCTTCTTTATCATATTGTGGGAGAACGAAGAGCTCGGAAATTTTTTTGACTTGACGGATAATTTACGGATATTATTCGGCAATTAATGGCATACTCAAAACAAATTTTGGAACAAAAACAAAAAAAGTATCCTGCTAACTTTATATGGAGACTTTTTAATCCTTCTTTATCATATTGTTGGAGAACGAATAGCGCGGTAATTTTTTTGACTTCACGGATAACTTCCTGATATTACTCGGCAATTAATTGCATACTCAAAACAAATTTTGGACCAAAAACAAAAAAGTTTCCTGCTAACTTTATGTGGAGACTTTTTAATCCTTCTTTATCATATTGTGTGAGAACGAAGAGCGAGGCATTTTTATGACTTCACGGATAATTTACGGATATTATTCTGCAATTAATTGCATACTCAAAAAATGGACTAAAAACAAAAAAAAAGTCCTGCTTACTTTATGTGGAGACTTTTTAATCCTTTTTTACCACATTGCGGGAGAACGAAGAGCGCGGTAAATTTTTTTGACTTCACGGATAATTTACGGATATTATTCGGCAATTAATTGCATACTGAAAACAAATTTTGGAACTAAAACAAAAAGTGTCTTGCTAACTTTATGTGGAGACTTTTTACTCCTTCTTTATCATATAGTGTTAGAGCGAAGAGCGCGGCAATTTTTTTGACTTCACGGATAATTTACGGATTTTATTCGGCAATTAATTGCATACTCAAAATAAATTTTGAAACAAAAACAAAAAAGTATCCTGCTAACTTTATATGGAGACTTTTTAAACTTCTTTATCATATTGTAGGAGAACGAAGAGCGCGGCAATTTTTTGACTTCACGGATAATTTACGGATATTATTCGGCAATTAATGGCATACTCAAAAAAAATTTTGGAACAAAAACAAAAAAGTATCCTGCTAACTTTATATGGAGACTTTTTAATCCTTCTTTATCATATAGTAGGAGAACGAAGAGCGCGGTAATTTTTTTTGAATTCACGGATAATTTACGGATATTATTCGGCAATTAATTGCATACTAAAAACAGATTTTGGACAAAAAACAAAAAAGGTATCCTGCTAACTTTATATGGAGACTTTTTAATCCTTTTTTATCATATTGTAGGAGAACGAAGAACGCGGCAATTTTTTTTGACTTCACGGATATTATTCGGCAATTAATGGCATACTCAAAACAAATTTTGGACAAAAAACAAAAAAGTGTCCTGCTAACTTTATATGGAGACTTTTTAATCCTTCTTTATCATATTTTGGGAGAACGAAGAGCGAGGCAATTTTTTTGACTTCACGGATAATTTACGGATATTATTCGGCAATTAATGGCATACTCCAAAAAAAATTTAAGCAAAAACAAAAAGTGTCCTGCTAACTTTATGTGGAGACTTTTTAACCCTTCTTTATCATATTATGAGAGAGCGAAGAGCGCGCGGCAATTTTTCTGACTTCTCGGATAATTTACGGATTTTATTCGGCAATTAATTGCCTACCCAAAAAAAAAATTTGGACAAAACACAAAAAAGTGTCCTGCTTACTTTATATGGAGACTTTTTAATCCTTCTTTATCATACTGTCGGAGAACGAAGAGCGCGGCAATTTTTGTGATTTCACTGATAATTTACGGATATTATTGCATATCAAAACAAATTTTGGACCAAAAACAAAAAAGTTTCCTGCTAACTTTATGTGGAGACTTTTTAATCCCACTTTATCATATTGTGTGAGAACGAAGATCGAGGCATTTTTTTGACTTCACGGATAATTTTTTCAACATCACGGATAATTTACGGATATTACTCGGCAATTAGTTGCATACTGAAAACAAATTTTGGACCAAAAACAAAAAAGTTTCCTGCTAACTTTATGTGGAGACTTTTTAATCCTTCTTTATCATATTGTGGGAGAACGAAGAGCTCGGCAATTTTTTTGACTTGACGGATAATTTACGGATATTATTCGGCAATTAATGGCATACTCAAAACAAATTTTGGAACAAAAACAAAAAAGTATCCTGCTAACTTTATATGGAGACTTTTTAATCCTTCTTTATCATATTGTTGGAGAACGAAGAGCGCGGTAATTTTTTTGACTTCACGGATAACTTCCTGATATTACTCGGCAATTAATTGCATACTCAAAACAAATTTTGGACCAAAAACAAAAAAGTTTCCTGCTAACTTTATGTGGAGACTTTTTAATCCTTCTTTATCATATTGTGTGAGAACGAAGAGCGAGGCATTTTTATGACTTCACGGATAATTTACGGATATTATTCGGCAATTAATTGCATACTCAAAAAATGGACTAAAAACAAAAAAAAAGTCCTGCTTACTTTATGTGGAGACTTTTTAATCCTTTTTTACCACATTGCGGGAGAACGAAGAGCGCGGTAAATTTTTTGAATAACGGATAATTTACATATATTATTCGGCAATTAATTGCATATTCAACAAAAGTTTTGGACTAAAAACAAAAAAAAAGTCCTGCTAACTTTATATGGAGACTTTTTGAGATCATTATTGTGGGAGAACGAAGGGCGCGGCAATTGTTTGACTTCACGAATAATTTACGGATATTATTCGCCAACCAGTTGCATACTGAAAACAAATTTTGGAACTAAAACAAAAAGTGTCTTGCTAACTTTATGTGGAGACTTTTTACTCCTTCTTTATCATATACTGGGAGAGCGAAGAGCGCGGCAATTTTTTTGACTTCACAGATAATTTACGGATATTATTCGGCAATTAATTGCATACTGAAAACAAATTTTGGAACTAAAACAAAAAGTGTCTTGCTAACTTTATGTGGAGACTTTTTACTCCTTCTTTATCATATAGTGTTAGAGCGAAGAGCGCGGCAATTTTTTTGACTTCACGGATAATTTACGGATATCATTCGGCAATTAATTGCATATTCAAAAAATAAATTTGGACAAAAACAAAAAAGTGTTCTACTTACTTTATGTGGAGACATTTTAATCCTTCTTTATCATATTGTATGAGAACGAGAAGCGGGGCAATTTTTTTGACTTCACGGATAATTTACGGATTTTATTCGGCAATTAATTGCATACTCAAAAGAAATTTTGGACCAAAAACAAAAAAGTATCCTGCTAACTTTATATGGAGATTTTTTAATCCTCTTTATCATGTTGTAGGAGAAGGAAGAGCGCGGCAATTTTTTGACTTCACGGATAATTTACGGATATTATTCGGCAATTAATGGCATACTCAAAACAAATTTTGAAACAAAAACAAAAAAGTATCCTGCTAACTTTATATGGAGACTTTTTAAACCTTCTTTATCATATCGTAGGAGAACGAAGAGCGCGGCAATTTTTTGACTTCACGGATAATTTACGGATATTATTCGGCAATTAATGGCATACTCAAAACAAATTTTGGACCAAAAACAAAAAAGTGTCCTGCTAACTTTATATGGAGACTTTTTAATTCTTCTTTATCATATTGTGGGAGAACGAACAGCGAGGCAATTTTTTTGACTTCACGGATAATTTACGGATATTATTCGGCAATTAATGGCATACTCAAACAAAATTTTGGAACAAAAACAAAAAAGTATCCTGCTAACTTTATATGGAGACTTTTTAATCCTTCTTTATCATATAGTAGGAGAACGAAGAGCGCGGTAATTTTTTTTGAATTCACGGATAATTTACGGATATTATTCGGCAATTAATTGCATACTAAAAACAGATTTTGGACAAAAAACAAAAAAGGTATCCTGCTAACTTTATATGGAGACTTTTTAATCCTTCTTTATCATATTGTAGGAGAACGAAGAGCGCGGCAATTTTTTTTGACTTCACGGATATTATTCGGCAATTAATGGCATACTCAAAACAAATTTTGGACCAAAAACAAAAAAGTGTCCTGCTAACTTTATATGGAGACTTTTTAATCCTTCTTTATCATATTTTGGGAGAACGAAGAGCGAGGCAATTTTTTTGACTTCACGGATAATTTACGGATATTATTCGGCAATTAATGGCATACTCAAAAAAAATTTTGGAACAAAAAAAAAAAGTATCCTGCTAACTTTATATGGAGACTTTTTAATCCTTCTTTATCATATTGTGGGAGAACGAAGAGGGCGGCAATTTTGTTGACTTCACGGATAATTTACGGATATTATTCGGCAATTAATGGCATACTCAAAAAAAATTTTGGAACAAAAAAAAAAAGTATCCTGCTAACTTTATATGGAGACTTTTTAATCCTTCTTTATCATATTGTTGGAGAACGAAGAGCGCGGTAATTTTTTTGACTTCACGGATAACTTCCTGATATTACTCGGCAATTAATTGCATACTCAAAACAAATTTTGGACCAAAAACAAAAAAGTTTCCTGCTAACTTTATGTGGAGACTTTTTAATCCTTCTTTATCATATTGTGTGAGAACGAAGAGCGAGGCATTTTTATGACTTCACGGATAATTTACGGATATTATTCTGCAATTAATTGCATACTCAAAAAATGGACTAAAAACAAAAAAAAAAGTCCTGCTTACTTTATGTGGAGACTTTTTAATCCTTTTTTACCACATTGCGGGAGAACGAAGAGCGCGGTAAATTTTTTTGACTTCACGGATAATTTACGGATATTATTCGGCAATTAATTGCATACTGAAAACAAATTTTGGAACTAAAACAAAAAGTGTCTTGCTAACTTTATGTGGAGACTTTTTACTCCTTCTTTATCATATAGTGTTAGAGCGAAGAGCGCGGCAATTTTTTTGACTTCACGGATAATTTACGGATTTTATTCGGCAATTAATTGCATACTCAAAATAAATTTTGAAACAAAAACAAAAAAGTATCCTGCTAACTTTATATGGAGACTTTTTAAACTTCTTTATCATATTGTAGGAGAACGAAGAGCGCGGCAATTTTTTGACTTCACGGATAATTTACGGATATTATTCGGCAATTAATGGCATACTCAAAAAAAATTTTGGAACAAAAACAAAAAAGTATCCTGCTAACTTTATATGGAGACTTTTTAATCCTTCTTTATCATATAGTAGGAGAACGAAGAGCGCGGTAATTTTTTTTGAATTCACGGATAATTTACGGATATTATTCGGCAATTAATTGCATACTAAAAACAGATTTTGGACAAAAAACAAAAAAGGTATCCTGCTAACTTTATATGGAGACTTTTTAATCCTTTTTTATCATATTGTAGGAGAACGAAGAACGCGGCAATTTTTTTTGACTTCACGGATATTATTCGGCAATTAATGGCATACTCAAAACAAATTTTGGACAAAAAACAAAAAAGTGTCCTGCTAACTTTATATGGAGACTTTTTAATCCTTCTTTATCATATTTTGGGAGAACGAAGAGCGAGGCAATTTTTTTGACTTCACGGATAATTTACGGATATTATTCGGCAATTAATGGCATACTCCAAAAAAAATTTAAGCAAAAACAAAAAGTGTCCTGCTAACTTTATGTGGAGACTTTTTAACCCTTCTTTATCATATTATGAGAGAGCGAAGAGCGCGCGGCAATTTTTCTGACTTCTCGGATAATTTACGGATTTTATTCGGCAATTAATTGCCTACCCAAAAAAAAAATTTGGACAAAACACAAAAAAGTGTCCTGCTTACTTTATATGGAGACTTTTTAATCCTTTTTTATCATACTGTCGGAGAACGAAGAGCGCGGCAATTTTTGTGATTTCACTGATAATTTACGGATATTATTGCATATCAAAACAAATTTTGGACCAAAAACAAAAAAGTTTCCTGCTAACTTTATGTGGAGACTTTTTAA
Source organism: Philhelius pedissequus (assembly GCA_910595825.1). NCBI lineage: Eukaryota > Metazoa > Arthropoda > Insecta > Diptera > Syrphidae > Philhelius > Philhelius pedissequus. The sequence goes on from OU343160.1 coordinate 191,809,848, forward strand.
TCCCACTTTATCATATTGTGTGAGAACGAAGATCGAGGCATTTTTTTGACTTCACGGATAATTTTTTCAACATCACGGATAATTTACGGATATTACTCGGCAATTAGTTGCATACTGAAAACAAATTTTGGACCAAAAACAAAAAAGTTTCCTGCTAACTTTATGTGGAGACTTTTTAATCCTTCTTTATCATATTGTGGGAGAACGAAGAGCTCGGCAATTTTTTTGACTTGACGGATAATTTACGGATATTATTCGGCAATTAATGGCATACTCAAAACAAATTTTGGAACAAAAACAAAAAAGTATCCTGCTAACTTTATATGGAGACTTTTTAATCCTTCTTTATCATATTGTTGGAGAACGAAGAGCGCGGTAATTTTTTTGACTTCACGGATAACTTCCTGATATTACTCGGCAATTAATTGCATACTCAAAACAAATTTTGGACCAAAAACAAAAAAGTTTCCTGCTAACTTTATGTGGAGACTTTTTAATCCTTCTTTATCATATTGTGTGAGAACGAAGAGCGAGGCATTTTTATGACTTCACGGATAATTTACGGATATTATTCGGCAATTAATTGCATACTCAAAAAATGGACTAAAAACAAAAAAAAAGTCCTGCTTACTTTATGTGGAGACTTTTTAATCCTTTTTTACCACATTGCGGGAGAACGAAGAGCGCGGTAAATTTTTTGAATAACGGATAATTTACATATATTATTCGGCAATTAATTGCATATTCAACAAAAGTTTTGGACTAAAAACAAAAAAAAAGTCCTGCTAACTTTATATGGAGACTTTTTGAGATCATTATTGTGGGAGAACGAAGGGCGCGGCAATTTTTTGACTTCACGAATAATTTACGGATATTATTCGCCAACCAGTTGCATACTGAAAACAAATTTTGGAACTAAAACAAAAAGTGTCTTGCTAACTTTATGTGGAGACTTTTTACTCCTTCTTTATCATATAGTGGGAGAGCGAAGAGCGCGGCAATTTTTTTGACTTCACAGATAATTTACGGATATTATTCGGCAATTAATTGCATACTGAAAACAAATTTTGGAACTAAAACAAAAAGTGTCTTGCTAACTTTATGTGGAGACTTTACTCCTTCTTTATCATATAGTGTTAGAGCGAAGAGCGCGGCAATTTTTTTGACTTCACGGATAATTTACGGATATCATTCGGCAATTAATTGCATATTCAAAAAATAAATTTGGACAAAAACAAAAAAGTGTTCTACTTACTTTATGTGGAGACATTTTAATCCTTCTTTATCATATTGTATGAGAACGAGAAGCGGGGCAATTTTTTTGACTTCACGGATAATTTACGGATTTTATTCGGCAATTAATTGCATACTCAAAAGAAATTTTGGACCAAAAACAAAAAAGTATCCTGCTAACTTTATATGGAGATTTTTTAATCCTCTTTATCATGTTGTAGGAGAAGGAAGAGCGCGGCAATTTTTTGACTTCACGGATAATTTACGGATATTATTCGGCAATTAATGGCATACTCAAAACAAATTTTGAAACAAAAACAAAAAAGTATCCTGCTAACTTTATATGGAGACTTTTTAAACCTTCTTTATCATATCGTAGGAGAACGAAGAGCGCGGCAATTTTTTGACTTCACGGATAATTTACGGATATTATTCGGCAATTAATGGCATACTCAAAACAAATTTTGGACCAAAAACAAAAAAGTGTCCTGCTAACTTTATATGGAGACTTTTTAATTCTTCTTTATCATATTGTGGGAGAACGAACAGCGAGGCAATTTTTTTGACTTCACGGATAATTTACGGATATTATTCGGCAATTAATGGCATACTCAAACAAAATTTTGGAACAAAAACAAAAAAGTATCCTGCTAACTTTATATGGAGACTTTTTAATCCTTCTTTATCATATAGTAGGAGAACGAAGAGCGCGGTAATTTTTTTTGAATTCACGGATAATTTACGGATATTATTCGGCAATTAATTGCATACTAAAAACAGATTTTGGACAAAAAACAAAAAAGGTATCCTGCTAACTTTATATGGAGACTTTTTAATCCTTCTTTATCATATTGTAGGAGAACGAAGAGCGCGGCAATTTTTTTTGACTTCACGGATATTATTCGGCAATTAATGGCATACTCAAAACAAATTTTGGACCAAAAACAAAAAAGTGTCCTGCTAACTTTATATGGAGACTTTTTAATCCTTCTTTATCATATTTTGGGAGAACGAAGAGCGAGGCAATTTTTTTGACTTCACGGATAATTTACGGATATTATTCGGCAATTAATGGCATACTCAAAAAAAATTTTGGAACAAAAAAAAAAAGTATCCTGCTAACTTTATATGGAGACTTTTTAATCCTTCTTTATCATATTGTGGGAGAACGAAGAGGGCGGCAATTTTGTTGACTTCACGGATAATTTACGGATATTATTCGGCAATTAATTGCATACTCCAACAAAAAATTTAAGCAAAAACAAAAAAGTGTCGTGCTAACTTTATATGGAGACTTTTTAATCCATCTTTATCATATTGTGGGAGAACGAAGAACGAGGCAATTTTTTTGACTTCACGGATAATTTACGGATATTATTCGGCAATTAATTGCATACTCAAAAAATGGACTAAAAACAAAAAAAAACGTCCTGCTTACTTTATGTGAAGACTTTTTAATCCATCTTTATCATATTGTGGGAGAACGAAGAGCGAGGCAATTTTTTTGACTTCACGGATACTTTACGGATATTATTCGGCAATTAATTGCATACTCAAAACAAATTTTGGACCAAAAACAAAAAAGTGTCCTGCTAACTTTATATGGAGACTTTTTAATCCTTCTTTATCATATTGTGGGAGAACGAAGAACGAGGCAAATTTTTTGACTTCACGGATAATTTACGGATATTATTCGGCAATTAATTGCATACTCAAAACAAATTTTGGACCAAAAACAAAAAAGTGTCCTGCTAACTTTATATGGAGACTTTTTAATCCTTCTTTACCATATTGCGGGAGAACGAAGAGCGCGGTAAATTTTTTGAATTCACGGATAATTTACATATATTATTCGGCAATTAATTGCATATTCAACAAAAGTTTTGGACTAAAAACAAAAAAAGTCCCGCTAACTTTATATGGAGACTTTTTGGGATCATTATTATGGGAGAACGAAGGGCGCGGCAATTCTTTGACTTCACGGATAATTTTTTTGACTTCGCGGATAATTTATGGATATTATTCGGCAATTAATTGCATACTCAAAACAAATTTTGGACCAAAAACAAAAAAAAAAGTATCTTGCTAACTTTATATGGAGACTTTTTAATCCTTCTTTATCATATTGCGGGAGAACGAAGAGCGCGGTAATTTTTTTGAATTCACGGATAATTTACGGATATTATTCGGCAATTCAGTGCATACTCAAAACAAACTTTTGGACCAAAAACAAAAAGTGTCCTGCTAACTTTATATGGAGACTTTTTAATCCTTCTTTATCATATTGTGGGCGAACGAAGGGCGCGGCAATTTTTTTGACTTCACAGATAATTTTTTTGACTTCACGGATAATTTATGGATATTATTCGGCAATTAATTGCATACTCAAAACAAATTTTGGACCAAAAACAAAAAAAAAAGTATCTTGCTAACTTTATATGGAGACTTTTTAATCCTTCTTTATCATATTGCGGGAGAACGAAGAGCGCGGTAATTTTTTTGAATTCACGGATAATTTACGGATATTATTCGGCAATTAATTGCATACTCAAAACAGATTTTGGACAAAAAACAAAAAAAGGTATCCTGCTAACTTTATATGGAGACTTTTTAATCCTTATTTATCATATTGTAGGAGAACGAAGAGCGCGGCAATTTTTCTTGACTTCACGGATAATTTACGGATATTATTCGGCAATTAATTGCAAACTGAAAAAAAATTTGGAACAAAAACAAAAAGTGTCTTGCTAACCTTATGTGGAGACTTTTTACTTCTTCTTTATCATATTGTGGGAGAGCGAAGAGCACGGCAATTTTTTTGACTTCATGGATAATTTACGGACATTATTCGGCAATTAATGGCATACTCAAAACAAATTTTGGAACAAAAACAAAAAAGTGTCCTGCTAACTTTATGTGGAGACTTTAATCCTTCCTTATCATATTGTGGGAGAACGAAGAGCGCGGCAATTTTTTTGACTTCACGGATAATTTACGGATATTATTCGGCAATTAATTGCATACTGAAAACAAATTTTGGAACTAAAACAAAAAGTGTCTTGCTAACTTTATGTGGAGACTTTTTACTCCTTCTTTATCATATAGTGTTAGAGCGAAGAGCGCGGCAATTTTTTTGACTTCACTGATAATTTACGGATATTATTCGGCAATTAATTGCATATCAAAACAAATTTTGGACCAAAAACAAAAAAGTTTCCTGCTAACTTTATGTGGAGACTTTTTAATCCTTCTTTATCATATTGTGTGAGAACGAAGAGCGAGGCATTTTTTTGACTTCACGGATAATTTTTTCAACTTCACGGATAATTTACGGATATTACTCGGCAATTAGTTGAATACTGAAAACAAATTTTGGACCAAAAACAAAAAAGTTTCCTGATAACTTTATATGAAGACTTTTTAATCCTTCTTTATCATATTGTGGGAGAACGAAGAGCTCGGAAATTTTTTTGACTTGACGGATAATTTACGGATATTATTCGGCAATTAATGGCATACTCAAAACAAATTTTGGAACAAAAACAAAAAAAGTATCCTGCTAACTTTATATGGAGACTTTTTAATCCTTCTTTATCATATTGTTGGAGAACGAAGAGCGCGGTAATTTTTTTGACTTCACGGATAACTTCCTGATATTACTCGGCAATTAATTGCATACTCAAAACAAATTTTGGACCAAAAACAAAAAAGTTTCCTGCTAACTTTATGTGGAGACTTTTTAATCCTTCTTTATCATATTGTGTGAGAACGAAGAGCGAGGCATTTTTATGACTTCACGGATAATTTACGGATATTATTCTGCAATTAATTGCATACTCAAAAAATGGACTAAAAACAAAAAAAAAGTCCTGCTTACTTTATGTGGAGACTTTTTAATCCTTTTTTACCACATTGCGGGAGAACGAAGAGCGCGGTAAATTTTTTTGACTTCACGGATAATTTACGGATATTATTCGGCAATTAATTGCATACTGAAAACAAATTTTGGAACTAAAACAAAAAGTGTCTTGCTAACTTTATGTGGAGACTTTTTACTCCTTCTTTATCATATAGTGTTAGAGCGAAGAGCGCGGCAATTTTTTTGACTTCACGGATAATTTACGGATTTTATTCGGCAATTAATTGCATACTCAAAATAAATTTTGAAACAAAAACAAAAAAGTATCCTGCTAACTTTATATGGAGACTTTTTAAACCTTCTTTATCATATTGTAGGAGAACGAAGAGCGCGGCAATTTTTTGACTTCACGGATAATTTACGGATATTATTCGGCAATTAATGGCATACTCAAAAAAAATTTTGGAACAAAAACAAAAAAGTATCCTGCTAACTTTATATGGAGACTTTTTAATCCTTCTTTATCATATAGTAGGAGAACGAAGAGCGCGGTAATTTTTTTTGAATTCACGGATAATTTACGGATATTATTCGGCAATTAATTGCATACTAAAAACAGATTTTGGACAAAAAACAAAAAAGGTATCCTGCTAACTTTATATGGAGACTTTTTAATCCTTTTTTATCATATTGTAGGAGAACGAAGAACGCGGCAATTTTTTTTGACTGCACGGATATTATTCGGCAATTAATGGCATACTCAAAACAAATTTTGGACAAAAAACAAAAAAAGTGTCCTGCTAACTTTATATGGAGACTTTTTAATCCTTCTTTATCATATTTTGGGAGAACGAAGAGCGAGGCAATTTTTTTGACTTCACGGATAATTTACGGATATTATTCGGCAATTAATGGCATACTCCAAAAAAATTTTAAGCAAAAACAAAAAGTGTCCTGCTAACTTTATGTGGAGACTTTTTAACCCTTCTTTATCATATTATGAGAGAGCGAAGAGCGCGCGGCAATTTTTCTGACTTCTCGGATAATTTACGGATTTTATTCGGCAATTAATTGCCTACCCAAAAAAAAAATTTGGACAAAACACAAAAAAGTGTCCTGCTTACTTTATATGGAGACTTTTTAATCCTTTTTTATCATACTGTCGGAGAACGAAGAGCGCGGCAATTTTTGTGATTTCACTGATAATTTACGGATATTATTGCATATCAAAACAAATTTTGGACCAAAAACAAAAAAGTTTCCTGCTAACTTTATGTGGAGACTTTTTAATCCCACTTTATCATATTGTGTGAGAACGAAGATCGAGGCATTTTTTTGACTTCACGGATAATTTTTTCAACATCACGGATAATTTACGGATATTACTCGGCAATTAGTTGCATACTGAAAACAAATTTTGGACCAAAAACAAAAAAGTTTCCTGCTAACTTTATGTGGAGACTTTTTAATCCTTCTTTATCATATTGTTGGAGAACGAAGAGCTCGGCAATTTTTTTGACTTGACGGATAATTTACGGATATTATTCGGCAATTAATGGCATACTCAAAACAAATTTTGGAACAAAAACAAAAAAGTATCCTGCTAACTTTATATGGAGACTTTTTAATCCTTCTTTATCATATTGTTGGAGAACGAAGAGCGCGGTAATTTTTTTGACTTCACGGATAACTTCCTGATATTACTCGGCAATTAATTGCATACTTAAAACAAATTTTGGACCAAAAACAAAAAAGTTTCCTGCTAACTTTATGTGGAGACTTTTTAATCCTTCTTTATCATATTGTGTGAGAACGAAGAGCGAGGCATTTTTATGACTTCACGGATAATTTACGGATAGTATTCGGCAATTAATTGCATACTCAAAAAATGGACTAAAAACAAAAAAAAAGTCCTGCTTACTTTATGTGGAGACTTTTTAATCCTTTTTTACCACATTGCGGGAGAACGAAGAGCGCGGTAAATTTTTTGAATAACGGATAATTTACATATATTATTCGGCAATTAATTGCATATTCAACAAAAGTTTTGGACTAAAAACAAAAAAAAAGTCCTGCTAACTTTATATGGAGACTTTTTGAGATCATTATTGTGGGAGAACGAAGGGCGCGGCAATTTTTTGACTTCACGAATAATTTACGGATATTATTCGCCAACCAGTTGCATACTGAAAACAAATTTTGGAACTAAAACAAAAAGTGTCTTGCTAACTTTATGTGGAGACTTTTTACTCCTTCTTTATCATATAGTAGGAGAGCGAAGAGCGCGGCAATTTTTTTGACTTCACAGATAATTTACGGATATTATTCGGCAATTAATTGCATACTGAAAACAAATTTTGGAACTAAAACAAAAAGTGTCTTGCTAACTTTATGTGGAGACTTTTTACTCCTTCTTTATCATATAGTGTTAGAGCGAAGAGCGCGGCAATTTTTTTGACTTCACGGATAATTTACGGATATCATTCGGCAATTAATTGCATATTCAAAAAATAAATTTGGACAAAAACAAAAAAGTGTTCTACTTACTTTATGTGGAGACATTTTAATCCTTCTTTATCATATTGTATGAGAACGAGAAGCGGGGCAATTTTTTTGACTTCACGGATAATTTACGGATTTTATTCGGCAATTAATTGCATACTCAAAAGAAATTTTGGACCAAAAACAAAAAAGTATCCTGCTAACTTTATATGGAGATTTTTTAATCCTCTTTATCATGTTGTAGGAGAAGGAAGAGCGCGGCAATTTTTTGACTTCACGGATAATTTACGGATATTATTCGGCAATTAATGGCATACTCAAAACAAATTTTGAAACAAAAACAAAAAAGTATCCTGCTAACTTTATATGGAGACTTTTTAAACCTTCTTTATCATACCGTAGGAGAACGAAGAGCGCGGCAATTTTTTGACTTCACGGATAATTTACGGATATTATTCGGCCATTAATGGCATACTCAAAACAAATTTTGGACCAAAAACAAAAAAGTGTCCTGCTAACTTTATATGGAGACTTTATAATTCTTCTTTATCATATTGTGGGGGAACGAACAGCGAGGCATTTTTTTTTGACTTCACGGATAATTTACGGATATTATTCGGCAATTAATGGCATACTCAAACAAAATTTTGGAACAAAAACAAAAAAGTATCCTGCTAACTTTATATGGAGACTTTTTAATCCTTCTTTATCATATAGTAGGAGAACGAAGAGCGCGGTAATTTTTTTTGAATTCACGGATAATTTACGGATATTATTCGGCAATTAATTGCATACTAAAAACAGATTTTGGACAAAAAACAAAAAAGGTATCCTGCTAACTTTATATGGAGACTTTTTAATCCTTCTTTATCATATTGTAGGAGAACGAAGAGCGCGGCAATTTTTTTTGACTTCACGGATATTATTCGGCAATTAATGGCATACTCAAAACAAATTTTGGACCAAAAACAAAAAAGTGTCCTGCTAACTTTATATGGAGACTTTTTAATCCTTCTTTATCATATTTTGGGAGAACGAAGAGCGAGGCAATTTTTTTGACTTCACGGATAATTTACGGATATTATTCGGCAATTAATGGCATACTCAAAAAAAATTTTGGAACAAAAAAAAAAAGTATCCTGCTAACTTTATATGGAGACTTTTTAATCCTTCTTTATCATATTGTGGGAGAACGAAGAGGGCGGCAATTTTTTTGACTTCACGGATAATTTACGGATATTATTCGGCAATTAATTGCATACTCCAACAAAAAATTTAAGCAAAAACAAAAAAGTGTCGTGCTAACTTTATATGGAGACTTTTTAATCCATCTTTATCATATTGTGGGAGAACGAAGAACGAGGCAATTTTTTTGACTTCACGGATAATTTACGGATATTATTCGGCAATTAATTGCATACTCAAAAAATGGACTAAAAACAAAAAAAAACGTCCTGCTTACTTTATGTGAAGACTTTTAATCCATCTTTATCATATTGTGGGAGAACGAAGAGCGAGGCAATTTTTTTGACTTCACGGATACTTTACGGATATTATTCGGCAATTAATTGCATACTCAAAACAAATTTTGGACTAAAAACAAAAAAGTGTCCTGCTAACTTTATATGGAGACTTTTTAATCCTTCTTTATCATATTGTGGGAGAACGAAGAACGAGGCAAATTTTTTGACTTCACGGATAATTTACGGATATTATTCGGCAATTAATTGCATACTCAAAACAAATTTTGGACCAAAAACAAAAAAGTGTCCTGCTAACTTTATATGGAGACTTTTTAATCCTTCTTTACCATATTGCGGGAGAACGAAGAGCGCGGTAAATTTTTTGAATTCACGGATAATTTACATATATTATTCGGCAATTAATTGCATATTCAACAAAAGTTTTGGACTAAAAACAAAAAAAGTCCCGCTAACTTTATATGGAGACTTTTTGGGATCATTATTATGGGAGAACGAAGGGCGCGGCAATTCTTTGACTTCACGGATAATTTACGGCTATTATTCGCCAACTAGTTGCATACTGAAAACAAATTTTAGACGAAAAACAAAAAAGTGTGCTGCTAACTTTATATGGAGACTTTTTGAGCCTTCTTTTGCATATTGGGGGAGAACGAAGAGAGCGGCAATTTTTTTGACTTCGCTTTGACTTAATTGCATACTCAAAACAAATTTTGGACCGAAATCAAAAAGTGTCCTGCTAACGTTATATGGAGACTTTTTAATCCTTCTTTATCATATTGCGGGAGAACGAAGAGCGCGGTAATTTTTTTGAATTCACGGATAATTTACGGATATTATTCGGCAATTAATTGCATACTCAAAACAGATTTTGGGCAAAAAACAAAAAAAGGTATCCTGCTAACTTTATATGGAGACTTTTTAATCCTTATTTATCATATTGTGGGAGAACGAAGAGGGCGGCAATTTTTTTGACTTCACGGATAATTTACGGATATTATTCGGCAATTAATTGCAAACTGAAAAAAAAAATTGGAACAAAAACAAAAAGTGTCTTGCTAACTTTATGTGGAGACTTTTTACTTCTTCTTTATCATATTGTGGGAGAGCGAAGAGCACGGCAATTTTTTTGACTTCACGGATAATTTACGGATATTATTCGGCAAGTTTGAGAACGAAGAGCGAGGCATTTTTTTGACTTCACCGATAATTTTTTCGACTTCACGGATAATTTACGGATGTTACTCGGCAATTAATTGCATACTCAAAACAAATTTTGGAACAAAAACAAAAAGTGTCCTGCTAACCTTATGTGGAGACATTTTAATCCTTCTTTATCATATTGTATGAGAACGAGAAGCGGGGCAATTTTTTTGACTTCACGGATAATTTGCGGATTTTATTCGGCAATTAATTGCATACTCAAAACAAATTTTGGACCAAAAACAAAAAAGTATCCTGCAAACTTTATATGGAGATTTTTTAATCCTCTTTATCATGTTGTAGGAGATGGAAGAGCGCGGCAATTTTTTGACTTCACGGATAATTTACGGATATTATTCGGCAATTAATGGCATACTCAAAACAAATTTTGAAACAAAAACAAAAAAGTATCCTGCTAACTTTATATGGAGACTTTTTAAACCTTCTTTATCATATTGTAGGAGAACGAAGAGCGCGGCAATTTTTTGACTTCACGGATAATTTACGGATATTATTCGGCAATTAATGGCATACTCAAAACAAATTTTTGAACAAAAACAAAAAATGTCCTGCTTACTTTATGTGGAGACATTTTAATCTTTGTTTATCATATTGTGTGAGAACGAGGAGCTGGGCAATTTTTTTGACTTCACAGATAATTTTTTTGACTTCACGGATAATTTACGGATATTTTTCGAAAAATAATTAAAACAAATTTTGGAACTAAAACAAAAAGTGTCTTGCTAACTTTATGTGGAGACTTTTTACTCCTTCTTTATCATATAGTGTTAGAGCGAAGAGCGCGGCAATTTTTTTGACTTCACGGATAATTTACGGATTTTATTCGGCAATTAATTGCATACTCAAAATAAATTTTGAAACAAAAACAAAAAAGTATCCTGCTAACTTTATATGGAGACTTTTTAAACCTTCTTTATCATATTGTAGGAGAACGAAGAGCGCGGCAATTTTTTGACTTCACGGATAATTTACGGATATTATTCGGCAATTAATGGCATACTCAAAAAAAATTTTGGAACAAAAACAAAAAAGTATCCTGCTAACTTTATATGGAGACTTTTTAATCCTTCTTTATCATATAGTAGGAGAACGAAGAGCGCGGTAATTTTTTTTGAATTCACGGATAATATTGGATATTATTCGGCAATTAATTGCATACTAAAAACAGATTTTGGACAAAAAACAAAAAAGGTATCCTGCTAACTTTATATGGAGACTTTTTAATCCTTTTTTATCATATTGTAGGAGAACGAAGAACGCGGCAATTTTTTTTGACTTCACGGATATTATTCGGCAATTAATGGCATACTCAAAACAAATTTTGGACAAAAAACAAAAAAGTGTCCTGCTAACTTTATATGGAGACTTTTTAATCCTTCTTTATCATATTTTGGGAGAACGAAGAGCGAGGCAATTTTTTTGACTTCACGGATAATTTACGGATATTATTCGGCAATTAATGGCATACTCCAAAAAAATTTTAAGCAAAAACAAAAAGTGTCCTGCTAACTTTATGTGGAGACTTTTTAACACTTCTTTATCATATTATGAGAGAGCGAAGAGCGCGCGGCAATTTTTCTGACTTCTCGGATAATTTACGGATTTTATTCGGCAATTAATTGCCTACCCAAAAAAAAAATTTGGACAAAACACAAAAAAGTGTCCTGCTTACTTTATATGGAGACTTTTTAATCCTTTTTTATCATACTGTCGGAGAACGAAGAGCGCGGCAATTTTTGTGATTTCACTGATAATTTACGGATATTATTGCATATCAAAACAAATTTTGGACCAAAAACAAAAAAGTTTCCTGCTAACTTTATGTGGAGACTTTTTAATCCCACTTTATCATATTGTGTGAGAACGAAGATCGAGGCATTTTTTTGACTTCACGGATAATTTTTTCAACATCACGGATAATTTACGGATATTACTCGGCAATTAGTTGCATACTGAAAACAAATTTTGGACCAAAAACAAAAAAGTTTCCTGCTAACTTTATGTGGAGACTTTTTAATCCTTCTTTATCATATTGTGGGAGAACGAAGAGCTCGGCAATTTTTTTGACTTGACGGATAATTTACGGATATTATTCGGCAATTAATGGCATACTCAAAACAAATTTTGGAACAAAAACAAAAAAGTATCCTGCTAACTTTATATGGAGACTTTTTAATCCTTCTTTATCATATTGTTGGAGAACGAAGAGCGCGGTAATTTTTTTGACTTCACGGATAACTTCCTGATATTACTCGGCAATTAATTGCATACTCAAAACAAATTTTGGACCAAAAACAAAAAAGTTTCCTGCTAACTTTATGTGGAGACTTTTTAATCCTTCTTTATCATATTGTGTGAGAACGAAGAGCGAGGCATTTTTATGACTTCACGGATAATTTACGGATAGTATTCGGCAATTAATTGCATACTCAAAAAATGGACTAAAAACAAAAAAAAGTCCTGCTTACTTTATGTGGAGACTTTTTAATCCTTTTTTACCACATTGCGGGAGAACGAAGAGCGCGGTAAATTTTTTGAATAACGGATAATTTACATATATTATTCGGCAATTAATTGCATATTCAACAAAAGTTTTGGACTAAAAACAAAAAAAAAGTCCTGCTAACTTTATATGGAGACTTTTTGAGATCATTATTGTGGGAGAACGAATGGCGCGGCAATTTTTTGACTTCACGAATAATTTACGGATATTATTCGCCAACCAGTTGCATACTGAAAACAAATTTTGGAACTAAAACAAAAAGTGTCTTGCTAACTTTATGTGGAGACTTTTTACTCCTTCTTTATCATATAGTAGGAGAGCGAAGAGCGCGGCAATTTTTTTGACTTCACAGATAATTTACGGATATTATTCGGCAATTAATTGCATACTGAAAACAAATTTTGGAACTAAAACAAAAAGTGTCTTGCTAACTTTATGTGGAGACTTTTTACTCCTTCTTTATCATATAGTGTTAGAGCGAAGAGCGCGGCAATTTTTTTGACTTCACGGATAATTTACGGATATCATTCGGCAATTAATTGCATATTCAAAAAATAAATTTGGACAAAAACAAAAAAGTGTTCTACTTACTTTATGTGGAGACATTTTAATCCTTCTTTATCATATTGTATGAGAACGAGAAGCGGGGCAATTTTTTTGACTTCACGGATAATTTACGGATATTATTCGGCAATTAATTGCATACTCAAAAAATGGACTAAAAACAAAAAAAAACGTCCTGCTTACTTTATGTGAAGACTTTTTAATCCATCTTCATCATATTGTGGGAGAACGAAGAGCGAGGCAATTTTTTTGACTTCACGGATACTTTACGGATATTATTCGGCAATTAATTGCATACTCAAAACAAATTTTGGACCAAAAACAAAAAAGTGTCCTGCTAACTTTATATGGAGACTTTTTAATCCTTCTTTATCATATTGTGGGAGAACGAAGAACGAGGCAAATTTTTTGACTTCACGGATAATTTACGGATATTATTCGGCAATTAATTGCATACTCAAAACAAATTTTGGACCAAAAACAAAAAAGTGTCCTGCTAACTTTATATGGAGACTTTTTAATCCTTCTTTACCATATTGCGGGAGAACGAAGAGCGCGGTAAATTTTTTGAATTCACGGATAATTTACATATATTATTCGGCAATTAATTGCATATTCAACAAAAGTTTTGGACTAAAAACAAAAAAAGTCCCGCTAACTTTATATGGAGACTTTTTGGGATCATTATTATGGGAGAACGAAGGGCGCGGCAATTCTTTGACTTCACGGATAATTTTTTTGACTTCGCGGATAATTTATGGATATTATTCGGCAATTAATTGCATACTCAAAACAAATTTTGGACCAAAAACAAAAAAAAAAGTATCTTGCTAACTTTATATGGAGACTTTTTAATCCTTCTTTATCATATTGCGGGAGAACGAAGAGCGCGGTAATTTTTTTGAATTCACGGATAATTTACGGATATTATTCGGCAATTCAGTGCATACTCAAAACAAACTTTTGGACCAAAAACAAAAAGTGTCCTGCTAACTTTATATGGAGACTTTTTAATCCTTCTTTATCATATTGTGGGCGAACGAAGGGCGCGGCAATTTTTTTGACTTCACAGATAATTTTTTTGACTTCACGGATAATTTATGGATATTATTCGGCAATTAATTGCATACTCAAAACAAATTTTGGACCAAAAACAAAAAAAAAAGTATCTTGCTAACTTTATATGGAGACTTTTTAATCCTTCTTTATCATATTGCGGGAGAACGAAGAGCGCGGTAATTTTTTTGAATTCACGGATAATTTACGGATATTATTCGGCAATTAATTGCATACTCAAAACAGATTTTGGACAAAAAACAAAAAAAGGTATCCTGCTAACTTTATATGGAGACTTTTTAATCCTTATTTATCATATTGTAGGAGAACGAAGAGCGCGGCAATTTTTCTTGACTTCACGGATAATTTACGGATATTATTCGGCAATTAATTGCAAACTGAAAAAAAATTTGGAACAAAAACAAAAAGTGTCTTGCTAACCTTATGTGGAGACTTTTTACTTCTTCTTTATCATATTGTGGGAGAGCGAAGAGCACGGCAATTTTTTTGACTTCATGGATAATTTACGGACATTATTCGGCAATTAATGGCATACTCAAAACAAATTTTGGAACAAAAACAAAAAAGTGTCCTGCTAACTTTATGTGGAGACTTTAATCCTTCCTTATCATATTGTGGGAGAACGAAGAGCGCGGCAATTTTTTTGACTTCACGGATAATTTACGGATATTATTCGGCAATTAATTGCATACTGAAAACAAATTTTGGAACTAAAACAAAAAGTGTCTTGCTAACTTTATGTGGAGACTTTTTACTCCTTCTTTATCATATAGTGTTAGAGCGAAGAGCGCGGCAATTTTTTTGACTTCACTGATAATTTACGGATATTATTCGGCAATTAATTGCATATCAAAACAAATTTTGGACCAAAAACAAAAAAGTTTCCTGCTAACTTTATGTGGAGACTTTTTAATCCTTCTTTATCATATTGTGTGAGAACGAAGAGCGAGGCATTTTTTTGACTTCACGGATAATTTTTTCAACTTCACGGATAATTTACGGATATTACTCGGCAATTAGTTGAATACTGAAAACAAATTTTGGACCAAAAACAAAAAAGTTTCCTGATAACTTTATATGAAGACTTTTTAATCCTTCTTTATCATATTGTGGGAGAACGAAGAGCTCGGAAATTTTTTTGACTTGACGGATAATTTACGGATATTATTCGGCAATTAATGGCATACTCAAAACAAATTTTGGAACAAAAACAAAAAAAGTATCCTGCTAACTTTATATGGAGACTTTTTAATCCTTCTTTATCATATTGTTGGAGAACGAAGAGCGCGGTAATTTTTTTGACTTCACGGATAACTTCCTGATATTACTCGGCAATTAATTGCATACTCAAAACAAATTTTGGACCAAAAACAAAAAAGTTTCCTGCTAACTTTATGTGGAGACTTTTTAATCCTTCTTTATCATATTGTGTGAGAACGAAGAGCGAGGCATTTTTATGACTTCACGGATAATTTACGGATATTATTCTGCAATTAATTGCATACTCAAAAAATGGACTAAAAACAAAAAAAAAGTCCTGCTTACTTTATGTGGAGACTTTTTAATCCTTTTTTACCACATTGCGGGAGAACGAAGAGCGCGGTAAATTTTTTTGACTTCACGGATAATTTACGGATATTATTCGGCAATTAATTGCATACTGAAAACAAATTTTGGAACTAAAACAAAAAGTGTCTTGCTAACTTTATGTGGAGACTTTTTACTCCTTCTTTATCATATAGTGTTAGAGCGAAGAGCGCGGCAATTTTTTTGACTTCACGGATAATTTACGGATTTTATTCGGCAATTAATTGCATACTCAAAATAAATTTTGAAACAAAAACAAAAAAGTATCCTGCTAACTTTATATGGAGACTTTTTAAACCTTCTTTATCATATTGTAGGAGAACGAAGAGCGCGGCAATTTTTTGACTTCACGGATAATTTACGGATATTATTCGGCAATTAATGGCATACTCAAAAAAAATTTTGGAACAAAAACAAAAAAGTATCCTGCTAACTTTATATGGAGACTTTTTAATCCTTCTTTATCATATAGTAGGAGAACGAAGAGCGCGGTAATTTTTTTTGAATTCACGGATAATTTACGGATATTATTCGGCAATTAATTGCATACTAAAAACAGATTTTGGACAAAAAACAAAAAAGGTATCCTGCTAACTTTATATGGAGACTTTTTAATCCTTTTTTATCATATTGTAGGAGAACGAAGAACGCGGCAATTTTTTTTGACTGCACGGATATTATTCGGCAATTAATGGCATACTCAAAACAAATTTTGGACAAAAAACAAAAAAAGTGTCCTGCTAACTTTATATGGAGACTTTTTAATCCTTCTTTATCA
Source organism: Philhelius pedissequus (assembly GCA_910595825.1). Classification (NCBI taxonomy): domain Eukaryota; kingdom Metazoa; phylum Arthropoda; class Insecta; order Diptera; family Syrphidae; genus Philhelius; species Philhelius pedissequus. Next base: position 191,826,656 of record OU343160.1, read on the forward strand.
TATTTTGGGAGAACGAAGAGCGAGGCAATTTTTTTGACTTCACGGATAATTTACGGATATTATTCGGCAATTAATGGCATACTCCAAAAAAATTTTAAGCAAAAACAAAAAGTGTCCTGCTAACTTTATGTGGAGACTTTTTAACCCTTCTTTATCATATTATGAGAGAGCGAAGAGCGCGCGGCAATTTTTCTGACTTCTCGGATAATTTACGGATTTTATTCGGCAATTAATTGCCTACCCAAAAAAAAAATTTGGACAAAACACAAAAAAGTGTCCTGCTTACTTTATATGGAGACTTTTTAATCCTTTTTTATCATACTGTCGGAGAACGAAGAGCGCGGCAATTTTTGTGATTTCACTGATAATTTACGGATATTATTGCATATCAAAACAAATTTTGGACCAAAAACAAAAAAGTTTCCTGCTAACTTTATGTGGAGACTTTTTAATCCCACTTTATCATATTGTGTGAGAACGAAGATCGAGGCATTTTTTTGACTTCACGGATAATTTTTTCAACATCACGGATAATTTACGGATATTACTCGGCAATTAGTTGCATACTGAAAACAAATTTTGGACCAAAAACAAAAAAGTTTCCTGCTAACTTTATGTGGAGACTTTTTAATCCTTCTTTATCATATTGTTGGAGAACGAAGAGCTCGGCAATTTTTTTGACTTGACGGATAATTTACGGATATTATTCGGCAATTAATGGCATACTCAAAACAAATTTTGGAACAAAAACAAAAAAGTATCCTGCTAACTTTATATGGAGACTTTTTAATCCTTCTTTATCATATTGTTGGAGAACGAAGAGCGCGGTAATTTTTTTGACTTCACGGATAACTTCCTGATATTACTCGGCAATTAATTGCATACTTAAAACAAATTTTGGACCAAAAACAAAAAAGTTTCCTGCTAACTTTATGTGGAGACTTTTTAATCCTTCTTTATCATATTGTGTGAGAACGAAGAGCGAGGCATTTTTATGACTTCACGGATAATTTACGGATAGTATTCGGCAATTAATTGCATACTCAAAAAATGGACTAAAAACAAAAAAAAAGTCCTGCTTACTTTATGTGGAGACTTTTTAATCCTTTTTTACCACATTGCGGGAGAACGAAGAGCGCGGTAAATTTTTTGAATAACGGATAATTTACATATATTATTCGGCAATTAATTGCATATTCAACAAAAGTTTTGGACTAAAAACAAAAAAAAAGTCCTGCTAACTTTATATGGAGACTTTTTGAGATCATTATTGTGGGAGAACGAAGGGCGCGGCAATTTTTTGACTTCACGAATAATTTACGGATATTATTCGCCAACCAGTTGCATACTGAAAACAAATTTTGGAACTAAAACAAAAAGTGTCTTGCTAACTTTATGTGGAGACTTTTTACTCCTTCTTTATCATATAGTAGGAGAGCGAAGAGCGCGGCAATTTTTTTGACTTCACAGATAATTTACGGATATTATTCGGCAATTAATTGCATACTGAAAACAAATTTTGGAACTAAAACAAAAAGTGTCTTGCTAACTTTATGTGGAGACTTTTTACTCCTTCTTTATCATATAGTGTTAGAGCGAAGAGCGCGGCAATTTTTTTGACTTCACGGATAATTTACGGATATCATTCGGCAATTAATTGCATATTCAAAAAATAAATTTGGACAAAAACAAAAAAGTGTTCTACTTACTTTATGTGGAGACATTTTAATCCTTCTTTATCATATTGTATGAGAACGAGAAGCGGGGCAATTTTTTTGACTTCACGGATAATTTACGGATTTTATTCGGCAATTAATTGCATACTCAAAAGAAATTTTGGACCAAAAACAAAAAAGTATCCTGCTAACTTTATATGGAGATTTTTTAATCCTCTTTATCATGTTGTAGGAGAAGGAAGAGCGCGGCAATTTTTTGACTTCACGGATAATTTACGGATATTATTCGGCAATTAATGGCATACTCAAAACAAATTTTGAAACAAAAACAAAAAAGTATCCTGCTAACTTTATATGGAGACTTTTTAAACCTTCTTTATCATACCGTAGGAGAACGAAGAGCGCGGCAATTTTTTGACTTCACGGATAATTTACGGATATTATTCGGCCATTAATGGCATACTCAAAACAAATTTTGGACCAAAAACAAAAAAGTGTCCTGCTAACTTTATATGGAGACTTTTTAATTCTTCTTTATCATATTGTGGGAGAACGAACAGCGAGGCAATTTTTTTTGACTTCACGGATAATTTACGGATATTATTCGGCAATTAATGGCATACTCAAACAAAATTTTGGAACAAAAACAAAAAAGTATCCTGCTAACTTTATATGGAGACTTTTTAATCCTTCTTTATCATATAGTAGGAGAACGAAGAGCGCGGTAATTTTTTTTGAATTCACGGATAATTTACGGATATTATTCGGCAATTAATTGCATATCAAAACAAATTTTGGACCAAAAACAAAAAAGTTTCCTGCTAACTTTATGTGGAGACTTTTTAATCCTTCTTTATCATATTGTGTGAGAACGAAGAGCGAGGCATTTTTTTGACTTCACGGATAATTTTTTCAACTTCACGGATAATTTACGGATATTACTCGGCAATTAGTTGAATACTGAAAACAAATTTTGGACCAAAAACAAAAAAGTTTCCTGATAACTTTATATGAAGACTTTTTAATCCTTCTTTATCATATTGTGGGAGAACGAAGAGCTCGGAAATTTTTTTGACTTGACGGATAATTTACGGATATTATTCGGCAATTAATGGCATACTCAAAACAAATTTTGGAACAAAAACAAAAAAAGTATCCTGCTAACTTTATATGGAGACTTTTTAATCCTTCTTTATCATATTGTTGGAGAACGAAGAGCGCGGTAATTTTTTTGACTTCACGGATAACTTCCTGATATTACTCGGCAATTAATTGCATACTCAAAACAAATTTTGGACCAAAAACAAAAAAGTTTCCTGCTAACTTTATGTGGAGACTTTTTAATCCTTCTTTATCATATTGTGTGAGAACGAAGAGCGAGGCATTTTTATGACTTCACGGATAATTTACGGATATTATTCTGCAATTAATTGCATACTCAAAAAATGGACTAAAAACAAAAAAAAAGTCCTGCTTACTTTATGTGGAGACTTTTTAATCCTTTTTTACCACATTGCGGGAGAACGAAGAGCGCGGTAAATTTTTTTGACTTCACGGATAATTTACGGATATTATTCGGCAATTAATTGCATACTGAAAACAAATTTTGGAACTAAAACAAAAAGTGTCTTGCTAACTTTATGTGGAGACTTTTTACTCCTTCTTTATCATATAGTGTTAGAGCGAAGAGCGCGGCAATTTTTTTGACTTCACGGATAATTTACGGATTTTATTCGGCAATTAATTGCATACTCAAAATAAATTTTGAAACAAAAACAAAAAAGTATCCTGCTAACTTTATATGGAGACTTTTTAAACCTTCTTTATCATATTGTAGGAGAACGAAGAGCGCGGCAATTTTTTGACTTCACGGATAATTTACGGATATTATTCGGCAATTAATGGCATACTCAAAAAAAATTTTGGAACAAAAACAAAAAAGTATCCTGCTAACTTTATATGGAGACTTTTTAATCCTTCTTTATCATATAGTAGGAGAACGAAGAGCGCGGTAATTTTTTTTGAATTCACGGATAATTTACGGATATTATTCGGCAATTAATTGCATACTAAAAACAGATTTTGGACAAAAAACAAAAAAGGTATCCTGCTAACTTTATATGGAGACTTTTTAATCCTTTTTTATCATATTGTAGGAGAACGAAGAACGCGGCAATTTTTTTTGACTGCACGGATATTATTCGGCAATTAATGGCATACTCAAAACAAATTTTGGACAAAAAACAAAAAAAGTGTCCTGCTAACTTTATATGGAGACTTTTTAATCCTTCTTTATCATATTTTGGGAGAACGAAGAGCGAGGCAATTTTTTTGACTTCACGGATAATTTACGGATATTATTCGGCAATTAATGGCATACTCCAAAAAAATTTTAAGCAAAAACAAAAAGTGTCCTGCTAACTTTATGTGGAGACTTTTTAACCCTTCTTTATCATATTATGAGAGAGCGAAGAGCGCGCGGCAATTTTTCTGACTTCTCGGATAATTTACGGATTTTATTCGGCAATTAATTGCCTACCCAAAAAAAAAATTTGGACAAAACACAAAAAAGTGTCCTGCTTACTTTATATGGAGACTTTTTAATCCTTTTTTATCATACTGTCGGAGAACGAAGAGCGCGGCAATTTTTGTGATTTCACTGATAATTTACGGATATTATTGCATATCAAAACAAATTTTGGACCAAAAACAAAAAAGTTTCCTGCTAACTTTATGTGGAGACTTTTTAATCCCACTTTATCATATTGTGTGAGAACGAAGATCGAGGCATTTTTTTGACTTCACGGATAATTTTTTCAACATCACGGATAATTTACGGATATTACTCGGCAATTAGTTGCATACTGAAAACAAATTTTGGACCAAAAACAAAAAAGTTTCCTGCTAACTTTATGTGGAGACTTTTTAATCCTTCTTTATCATATTGTTGGAGAACGAAGAGCTCGGCAATTTTTTTGACTTGACGGATAATTTACGGATATTATTCGGCAATTAATGGCATACTCAAAACAAATTTTGGAACAAAAACAAAAAAGTATCCTGCTAACTTTATATGGAGACTTTTTAATCCTTCTTTATCATATTGTTGGAGAACGAAGAGCGCGGTAATTTTTTTGACTTCACGGATAACTTCCTGATATTACTCGGCAATTAATTGCATACTTAAAACAAATTTTGGACCAAAAACAAAAAAGTTTCCTGCTAACTTTATGTGGAGACTTTTTAATCCTTCTTTATCATATTGTGTGAGAACGAAGAGCGAGGCATTTTTATGACTTCACGGATAATTTACGGATAGTATTCGGCAATTAATTGCATACTCAAAAAATGGACTAAAAACAAAAAAAAAGTCCTGCTTACTTTATGTGGAGACTTTTTAATCCTTTTTTACCACATTGCGGGAGAACGAAGAGCGCGGTAAATTTTTTGAATAACGGATAATTTACATATATTATTCGGCAATTAATTGCATATTCAACAAAAGTTTTGGACTAAAAACAAAAAAAAAGTCCTGCTAACTTTATATGGAGACTTTTTGAGATCATTATTGTGGGAGAACGAAGGGCGCGGCAATTTTTTGACTTCACGAATAATTTACGGATATTATTCGCCAACCAGTTGCATACTGAAAACAAATTTTGGAACTAAAACAAAAAGTGTCTTGCTAACTTTATGTGGAGACTTTTTACTCCTTCTTTATCATATAGTAGGAGAGCGAAGAGCGCGGCAATTTTTTTGACTTCACAGATAATTTACGGATATTATTCGGCAATTAATTGCATACTGAAAACAAATTTTGGAACTAAAACAAAAAGTGTCTTGCTAACTTTATGTGGAGACTTTTTACTCCTTCTTTATCATATAGTGTTAGAGCGAAGAGCGCGGCAATTTTTTTGACTTCACGGATAATTTACGGATATCATTCGGCAATTAATTGCATATTCAAAAAATAAATTTGGACAAAAACAAAAAAGTGTTCTACTTACTTTATGTGGAGACATTTTAATCCTTCTTTATCATATTGTATGAGAACGAGAAGCGGGGCAATTTTTTTGACTTCACGGATAATTTACGGATTTTATTCGGCAATTAATTGCATACTCAAAAGAAATTTTGGACCAAAAACAAAAAAGTATCCTGCTAACTTTATATGGAGATTTTTTAATCCTCTTTATCATGTTGTAGGAGAAGGAAGAGCGCGGCAATTTTTTGACTTCACGGATAATTTACGGATATTATTCGGCAATTAATGGCATACTCAAAACAAATTTTGAAACAAAAACAAAAAAGTATCCTGCTAACTTTATATGGAGACTTTTTAAACCTTCTTTATCATACCGTAGGAGAACGAAGAGCGCGGCAATTTTTTGACTTCACGGATAATTTACGGATATTATTCGGCCATTAATGGCATACTCAAAACAAATTTTGGACCAAAAACAAAAAAGTGTCCTGCTAACTTTATATGGAGACTTTTTAATTCTTCTTTATCATATTGTGGGAGAACGAACAGCGAGGCAATTTTTTTTGACTTCACGGATAATTTACGGATATTATTCGGCAATTAATGGCATACTCAAACAAAATTTTGGAACAAAAACAAAAAAGTATCCTGCTAACTTTATATGGAGACTTTTTAATCCTTCTTTATCATATAGTAGGAGAACGAAGAGCGCGGTAATTTTTTTTGAATTCACGGATAATTTACGGATATTATTCGGCAATTAATTGCATACTAAAAACAGATTTTGGACAAAAAACAAAAAAGTGTCCTGCTAACTTTATATGGAGACTTTTTAATTCTTCTTTATCATATTGTGGGAGAACGAACAGCGAGGCAATTTTTTTTGACTTCACGGATAATTTACGGATATTATTCGGCAATTAATGGCATACTCAAACAAAATTTTGGACCAAAAACAAAAAAGTGTCCTGCTAACTTTATATGGAGACTTTTTAATCCTTCTTTATCATATTGTAGGAGAACGAAGAGCGCGGCAATTTTTTTTGACTTCACGGATATTATTCGGCAATTAATGGCATACTCAAAACAAATTTTGGACCAAAAACAAAAAAGTGTCCTGCTAACTTTATATGGAGACTTTTTAATCCTTCTTTATCATATTTTGGGAGAACGAAGAGCGAGGCAATTTTTTTGACTTCACGGATAATTTACGGATATTATTCGGCAATTAATGGCATACTCAAAAAAAATTTTGGAACAAAAAAAAAAAGTATCCTGCTAACTTTATATGGAGACTTTTTAATCCTTCTTTATCATATTGTGGGAGAACGAAGAGGGCGGCAATTTTGTTGACTTCACGGATAATTTACGGATATTATTCGGCAATTAATTGCATACTCCAACAAAAAATTTAAGCAAAAACAAAAAAGTGTCGTGCTAACTTTATATGGAGACTTTTTAATCCATCTTTATCATATTGTGGGAGAACGAAGAACGAGGCAATTTTTTTGACTTCACGGATAATTTACGGATATTATTCGGCAATTAATTGCATACTCAAAAAATGGACTAAAAACAAAAAAAAACGTCCTGCTTACTTTATGTGAAGACTTTTAATCCATCTTTATCATATTGTGGGAGAACGAAGAGCGAGGCAATTTTTTTGACTTCACGGATACTTTACGGATATTATTCGGCAATTAATTGCATACTCAAAACAAATTTTGGACCAAAAACAAAAAAGTGTCCTGCTAACTTTATATGGAGACTTTTTAATCCTTCTTTATCATATTGTGGGAGAACGAAGAACGAGGCAAATTTTTTGACTTCACGGATAATTTACGGATATTATTCGGCAATTAATTGCATACTCAAAACAAATTTTGGACCAAAAACAAAAAAGTGTCCTGCTAACTTTATATGGAGACTTTTTAATCCTTCTTTACCATATTGCGGGAGAACGAAGAGCGCGGTAAATTTTTTGAATTCACGGATAATTTACATATATTATTCGGCAATTAATTGCATATTCAACAAAAGTTTTGGACTAAAAACAAAAAAAGTCCCGCTAACTTTATATGGAGACTTTTTGGGATCATTATTATGGGAGAACGAAGGGCGCGGCAATTCTTTGACTTCACGGATAATTTACGGCTATTATTCGCCAACTAGTTGCATACTGAAAACAAATTTTAGACGAAAAACAAAAAAGTGTGCTGCTAACTTTATATGGAGACTTTTTGAGCCTTCTTTTGCATATTGGGGGAGAACGAAGAGAGCGGCAATTTTTTTGACTTCGCTTTGACTTAATTGCATACTCAAAACAAATTTTGGACCGAAATCAAAAAGTGTCCTGCTAACGTTATATGGAGACTTTTTAATCCTTCTTTATCATATTGCGGGAGAACGAAGAGCGCGGTAATTTTTTTGAATTCACGGATAATTTACGGATATTATTCGGCAATTAATTGCATACTCAAAACAGATTTTGGGCAAAAAACAAAAAAAGGTATCCTGCTAACTTTATATGGAGACTTTTTAATCCTTATTTATCATATTGTGGGAGAACGAAGAGGGCGGCAATTTTTTTGACTTCACGGATAATTTACGGATATTATTCGGCAATTAATTGCAAACTGAAAAAAAAAATTGGAACAAAAACAAAAAGTGTCTTGCTAACTTTATGTGGAGACTTTTTACTTCTTCTTTATCATATTGTGGGAGAGCGAAGAGCACGGCAATTTTTTTGACTTCACGGATAATTTACGGATATTATTCGGCAAGTTTGAGAACGAAGAGCGAGGCATTTTTTTGACTTCACCGATAATTTTTTCGACTTCACGGATAATTTACGGATGTTACTCGGCAATTAATTGCATACTCAAAACAAATTTTGGAACAAAAACAAAAAGTGTCCTGCTAACCTTATGTGGAGACATTTTAATCCTTCTTTATCATATTGTATGAGAACGAGAAGCGGGGCAATTTTTTTGACTTCACGGATAATTTGCGGATTTTATTCGGCAATTAATTGCATACTCAAAACAAATTTTGGACCAAAAACAAAAAAGTATCCTGCAAACTTTATATGGAGATTTTTTAATCCTCTTTATCATGTTGTAGGAGATGGAAGAGCGCGGCAATTTTTTGACTTCACGGATAATTTACGGATATTATTCGGCAATTAATGGCATACTCAAAACAAATTTTGAAACAAAAACAAAAAAGTATCCTGCTAACTTTATATGGAGACTTTTTAAACCTTCTTTATCATATTGTAGGAGAACGAAGAGCGCGGCAATTTTTTGACTTCACGGATAATTTACGGATATTATTCGGCAATTAATGGCATACTCAAAACAAATTTTTGAACAAAAACAAAAAATGTCCTGCTTACTTTATGTGGAGACATTTTAATCTTTGTTTATCATATTGTGTGAGAACGAGGAGCTGGGCAATTTTTTTGACTTCACAGATAATTTTTTTGACTTCACGGATAATTTACGGATATTTTTCGAAAAATAATTAAAACAAATTTTGGAACTAAAACAAAAAGTGTCTTGCTAACTTTATGTGGAGACTTTTTACTCCTTCTTTATCATATAGTGTTAGAGCGAAGAGCGCGGCAATTTTTTTGACTTCACGGATAATTTACGGATTTTATTCGGCAATTAATTGCATACTCAAAATAAATTTTGAAACAAAAACAAAAAAGTATCCTGCTAACTTTATATGGAGACTTTTTAAACCTTCTTTATCATATTGTAGGAGAACGAAGAGCGCGGCAATTTTTTGACTTCACGGATAATTTACGGATATTATTCGGCAATTAATGGCATACTCAAAAAAAATTTTGGAACAAAAACAAAAAAGTATCCTGCTAACTTTATATGGAGACTTTTTAATCCTTCTTTATCATATAGTAGGAGAACGAAGAGCGCGGTAATTTTTTTTGAATTCACGGATAATATTGGATATTATTCGGCAATTAATTGCATACTAAAAACAGATTTTGGACAAAAAACAAAAAATGTATCCTGCTAACTTTATATGGAGACTTTTTAATCCTTTTTTATCATATTGTAGGAGAACGAAGAACGCGGCAATTTTTTTTGACTTCACGGATATTATTCGGCAATTAATGGCATACTCAAAACAAATTTTGGACAAAAAACAAAAAAGTGTCCTGCTAACTTTATATGGAGACTTTTTAATCCTTCTTTATCATATTTTGGGAGAACGAAGAGCGAGGCAATTTTTTTGACTTCACGGATAATTTACGGATATTATTCGGCAATTAATGGCATACTCCAAAAAAATTTTAAGCAAAAACAAAAAGTGTCCTGCTAACTTTATGTGGAGACTTTTTAACACTTCTTTATCATATTATGAGAGAGCGAAGAGCGCGCGGCAATTTTTCTGACTTCTCGGATAATTTACGGATTTTATTCGGCAATTAATTGCCTACCCAAAAAAAAAATTTGGACAAAACACAAAAAAGTGTCCTGCTTACTTTATATGGAGACTTTTTAATCCTTTTTTATCATACTGTCGGAGAACGAAGAGCGCGGCAATTTTTGTGATTTCACTGATAATTTACGGATATTATTGCATATCAAAACAAATTTTGGACCAAAAACAAAAAAGTTTCCTGCTAACTTTATGTGGAGACTTTTTAATCCCACTTTATCATATTGTGTGAGAACGAAGATCGAGGCATTTTTTTGACTTCACGGATAATTTTTTCAACATCACGGATAATTTACGGATATTACTCGGCAATTAGTTGCATACTGAAAACAAATTTTGGACCAAAAACAAAAAAGTTTCCTGCTAACTTTATGTGGAGACTTTTTAATCCTTCTTTATCATATTGTGGGAGAACGAAGAGCTCGGCAATTTTTTTGACTTGACGGATAATTTACGGATATTATTCGGCAATTAATGGCATACTCAAAACAAATTTTGGAACAAAAACAAAAAAGTATCCTGCTAACTTTATATGGAGACTTTTTAATCCTTCTTTATCATATTGTTGGAGAACGAAGAGCGCGGTAATTTTTTTGACTTCACGGATAACTTCCTGATATTACTCGGCAATTAATTGCATACTCAAAACAAATTTTGGACCAAAAACAAAAAAGTTTCCTGCTAACTTTATGTGGAGACTTTTTAATCCTTCTTTATCATATTGTGTGAGAACGAAGAGCGAGGCATTTTTATGACTTCACGGATAATTTACGGATAGTATTCGGCAATTAATTGCATACTCAAAAAATGGACTAAAAACAAAAAAAAGTCCTGCTTACTTTATGTGGAGACTTTTTAATCCTTTTTTACCACATTGCGGGAGAACGAAGAGCGCGGTAAATTTTTTGAATAACGGATAATTTACATATATTATTCGGCAATTAATTGCATATTCAACAAAAGTTTTGGACTAAAAACAAAAAAAAAGTCCTGCTAACTTTATATGGAGACTTTTTGAGATCATTATTGTGGGAGAACGAATGGCGCGGCAATTTTTTGACTTCACGAATAATTTACGGATATTATTCGCCAACCAGTTGCATACTGAAAACAAATTTTGGAACTAAAACAAAAAGTGTCTTGCTAACTTTATGTGGAGACTTTTTACTCCTTCTTTATCATATAGTAGGAGAGCGAAGAGCGCGGCAATTTTTTTGACTTCACAGATAATTTACGGATATTATTCGGCAATTAATTGCATACTGAAAACAAATTTTGGAACTAAAACAAAAAGTGTCTTGCTAACTTTATGTGGAGACTTTTTACTCCTTCTTTATCATATAGTGTTAGAGCGAAGAGCGCGGCAATTTTTTTGACTTCACGGATAATTTACGGATATCATTCGGCAATTAATTGCATATTCAAAAAATAAATTTGGACAAAAACAAAAAAGTGTTCTACTTACTTTATGTGGAGACATTTTAATCCTTCTTTATCATATTGTATGAGAACGAGAAGCGGGGCAATTTTTTTGACTTCACGGATAATTTACGGATTTTATTCGGCAATTAATTGCATACTCAAAAGAAATTTTGGACCAAAAACAAAAAAGTATCCTGCTAACTTTATATGGAGATTTTTTAATCCTCTTTATCATGTTGTAGGAGAAGGAATAGCGCGGCAATTTTTTGACTTCACGGATAATTTACGGATATTATTCGGCAATTAATGGCATACTCAAAACAAATTTTGAAACAAAAACAAAAAAGTATCCTGCTAACTTTATATGGAGACTTTTTAAACCTTCTTTATCATATCGTAGGAGAACGAAGAGCGCGGCAATTTTTTGACTTCACGGATAATTTACGGATATTATTCGGCAATTAATGGCATACTCAAAACAAATTTTGGACCAAAAACAAAAAAGTGTCCTGCTAACTTTATATGGAGACTTTTTAATTCTTCTTTATTATATTGTGGGAGAACGAACAGCGAGGCAATTTTTTTTGACTTCACGGATAATTTACGGATATTATTCGGCAATTAATGGCATACTCAAACAAAATTTTGGAACAAAAACAAAAAAGTATCCTGCTAACTTTATATGGAGACTTTTTAATCCTTCTTTATCATATAGTAGGAGAACGAAGAGCGCGGTAATTTTTTTTGAATTCACGGATAATTTACGGATATTATTCGGCAATTAATTGCATACTAAAAACAGATTTTGGACAAAAAACAAAAAAGGTATCCTGCTAACTTTATATGGAGACTTTTTAATCCTTCTTTATCATATTGTAGGAGAACGAAGAGCGCGGCAATTTTTTTTGACTTCACGGATATTATTCGGCAATTAATGGCATACTCAAAACAAATTTTGGACCAAAAACAAAAAAGTGTCCTGCTAACTTTATATGGAGACTTTTTAATCCTTCTTTATCATATTTTGGGAGAACGAAGAGCGAGGCAATTTTTTTGACTTCACGGATAATTTACGGATATTATTCGGCAATTAATGGCATACTCAAAAAAAATTTTGGAACAAAAAAAAAAAGTATCCTGCTAACTTTATATGGAGACTTTTTAATCCTTCTTTATCATATTGTGGGAGAACGAAGAGGGCGGCAATTTTGTTGACTTCACGGATAATTTACGGATATTATTCGGCAATTAATTGCATACTCCAACAAAAAATTTAAGCAAAAACAAAAAAGTGTCGTGCTAACTTTATATGGAGACTTTTTAATCCATCTTTATCATATTGTGGGAGAACGAAGAACGAGGCAATTTTTTTGACTTCACGGATAATTTACGGATATTATTCGGCAATTAATTGCATACTCAAAAAATGGACTAAAAACAAAAAAAAACGTCCTGCTTGCTTTATGTGAAGACTTTTTAATCCATCTTTATCATATTGTGGGAGAACGAAGAGCGAGGCAATTTTTTTGACTTCACGGATACTTTACGGATATTATTCGGCAATTAATTGCATACTCAAAACAAATTTTGGACCAAAAACAAAAAAGTGTCCTGCTAACTTTATATGGAGACTTTTTAATCCTTCTTTATCATATTGTGGGAGAACGAAGAACGAGGCAAATTTTTTGACTTCACGGATAATTTACGGATATTATTCGGCAATTAATTGCATACTCAAAACAAATTTTGGACCAAAAACAAAAAAGTGTCCTGCTAACTTTATATGGAGACTTTTTAATCCTTCTTTACCATATTGCGGGAGAACGAAGAGCGCGGTAAATTTTTTGAATTCACGGATAATTTACATATATTATTCGGCAATTAATTGCATATTCAACAAAAGTTTTGGACTAAAAACAAAAAAAGTCCCGCTAACTTTATATGGAGACTTTTTGGGATCATTATTATGGGAGAACGAAGGGCGCGGCAATTCTTTGACTTCACGGATAATTTACGGCTATTATTCGCCAACTAGTTGCATACTGAAAACAAATTTTAGACGAAAAACAAAAAAGTGTGCTGCTAACTTTATATGGAGACTTTTTGAGCCTTCTTTTGCATATTGGGGGAGAACGAAGAGAGCGGCAATTTTTTTGACTTCGCTTTGACTTAATTGCATACTCAAAACAAATTTTGGACCGAAATCAAAAAGTGTCCTGCTAACGTTATATGGAGACTTTTTAATCCTTCTTTATCATATTGCGGGAGAACGAAGAGCGCGGTAATTTTTTTGAATTCACGGATAATTTACGGATATTATTCGTCAATTAATTGCATACTCAAAACAGATTTTGGGCAAAAAACAAAAAAAGGTATCCTGCTAACTTTATATGGAGACTTTTTAATCCTTATTTATCATATTGTGGGAGAACGAAGAGGGCGGCAATTTTTTTGACTTCACGGATAATTTACGGATATTATTCGGCAATTAATTGCAAACTGAAAAAAAAATTGGAACAAAAACAAAAAGTGTCTTGCTAACCTTATGTGGAGACTTTTTACTTCTTCTTTATCATATTGTGGGAGAGCGAAGAGCACGGCAATTTTTTTGACTTCATGGATAATTTACGGACATTATTCGGCAATTAATGGCATACTCAAAACAAATTTTGGAACAAAAACAAAAAAGTGTCCTGCTAACTTTATGTGGAGACTTTAATCCTTCTTTATCATATTGTGGGAGAACGAAGAGCGCGGCAATTTTTTTGACTTCACGGATAATTTACGGATTTTATTCGGCAATTAATGGCATACTCAAAACAAATTTTGGAACAAAAAAGTATCCTGCTAACTTTATATGGAGACTTTTTATTCCTTCTTTATCATATTGTAGGAGAACGAAGAGCGCGGTAATTTTTTTTGAATTCACGGATAATTTACGGATATTATTCGGCAATTAATTGCATACTAAAAACAGATTTTGGACAAAAAACAAAAAAAGGGATCCTGCTAACTTTATATGGAGACTTTTTAATCCTTCTTTATCATATTGTAGGAGAACGAAGAGCGCGGCAATTTTTTTTTGACTTCACGGATAATTTACGGATATTATTCGGCAATTAATGGCATACTCAAAACAAATTTTGGACCAAAAACAAAAAAGTGTCCTGCTAACTTTATATGGAGACTTTTTAATACTTCTTTATCATATTGTGGGAGAACGAAGAGCGAGGCAATTTTTTTGACTTCACGGATAATTTACGGATATTATTCGGCAATTAATTGCATACTCCAACAAAAATTTTAAGCAAAAACAAAAAAGTGTCGTGCTAACTTTATATGGAGACTTTTTAATCCATCTTTATCATATTGTGGGAGAACGAAGAACGAGGCAATTTTTTTGACTTCACGGATAATTTACGGATATTATTCGGCAATTAATTGCATACTCAAAAAATGAACTAAAAACAAAAAAAAAGTCCTGCTTACTTTATGTGAAGACTTTTTAATCCTTTTTTACCATATTGCGGGAGAACGAAGAGCGCGATAAATTTTTCGACTTCACCGATAATTTACTGATATTATTCGGCAATTAATTATACTAAAAAAAATTTTCGACAAAAACAAAAAAAGTGTTACTTACTTTATGTGGAAGCTATTTAATTCTTTTTTAACATATTGTGTGAGAACGAAGGGCGCGGTTTTTTTGACTTCACGGATAATTTACGGATATTGTTCGCCAATTAATTGCATACTCAAAACAAATTTTGGACGAAAAACAAAAAAGTTTCCTGCTAACTTTATATGTAGACTTTTTGAGTCTTCTTTATCATATTGTGGGAGAACGAAGAGAGCCGCAATTTTTTTGATTTCACGGATAATTTGCGGATATTATTCGGCAACTAATTGCATACTCAAAAAAATATACTAAAAACAAAAAAAAGTGTACTGCTTACTTTATGTGGAGACTTTTTAATCCTTTTTTACCATATTGCGGGAGAACGAAGAGCGTGGCATTTTTTAGTGATTTAACGGATAATTTTCGGCAATTAATTGCATACTCAAAACATATTTTGGACCAAAAAAACGTGCCTTCTAACTTTATATGGAGACTTTTTAATCCTTCTTTATCATATTGTGGGATACCGAAGAGCGCGGAAATATTTTTCACTTCACGGATAATTTACGGATATTATTCAGCAATTAATGTCATACTCAAAACAAATTTTGGAACAAAAACAAAAATTGTCCTGCTAACTTTATGTGGAGACATTTTAATCCTTCTTTATCATATTGTACGAGAACGAGAAGCGGGGCAATTTTTTTGACTTCACGGATAATTTACGGATTTTATTCGGCAATTAATTGCATACTCAAAACAAATTTTGGACCAAAAACAAAAAAGTATCCTGCAAACTTTATATGGAGATTTTTTAATCCTCTTTATCATGTTGTAGGAGATGGAAGAGCGCGGCAATTTTTTGACTTCACGGATAATTTACGGATATTATTCGGCAAGTTTGAGAACGAAGAGCGAGGCATTTTTTTGACTTCACCGATAATTTTTTCGACTTCACGGATAATTTACGGATGTTACTCGGCAATTAATTGCATACTCAAAACAAATTTTGGAACAAAAACAAAAAGTGTCCTGCTAACCTTATGTGGAGACATTTTAATCCTTCTTTATCATATTGTATGAGAACGAGAAGCGGGGCAATTTTTTTGACTTCACGGATAATTTGCGGATTTTATTCGGCAATTAATTGCATACTCAAAACAAATTTTGGACCAAAAACAAAAAAGTATCCTGCAAACTTTATATGGAGATTTTTTAATCCTCTTTATCATGTTGTAGGAGATGGAAGAGCGCGGCAATTTTTTGACTTCACGGATAATTTACGGATATTATTCGGCAATTAATGGCATACTCAAAACAAATTTTGAAACAAAAACAAAAAAAGTATCCTGCTAACTTTATATGGAGACTTTTTAAACCTTCTTTATCATATTGTAGGAGAACGAAGAGCGCGGCAATTTTTTGACTTCACGGATAATTTACGGATATTATTCGGCAATTAATGGCATACTCAAAACAAATTTTTGAACAAAAACAAAAAATGTCCTGCTTACTTTATGTGGAGACATTTTAATCTTTGTTTATCATATTGTGTGAGAACGAGGAGCTGGGCAATTTTTTTGACTTCACAGATAATTTTTTTGACTTCACGGATAATTTACGGATATTTTTCGAAAAATAATTGGATAATCAAAACAAATTTTGGACCAAAAACAAAAAAGTGTCCTCCTAACTTTATATGGAGACATTTTAATCCGCCTTTATCATATTGTGGGAGAACGAAGAGCGCGGCAATTTTTTGACTTCACGGATAATTTACGGATATTATTCGGCAATTAATTGCATACTCAAAAAAATAGACTAAAAACAAAAAAAAGTGTCCTGCTTACTTTATGTGGAGACTTTTTAATCCTTTTTTACCATCTTGCGAGAGAACGAAGAGCGCGGTAAATTTTTTGAGTTCACCGATAATTTACGGATATTATTCGGTAATTAATGGCATACTCAAAAAAAATTTTGGAACAAAAACAAAAAAGTATCCTGCTAACTTTATATGGACACATTTTAATCCGCCTTTATCATATTGTGGGAGAACGAAGAGCGCGGCAATTTTTTTGACTTCGCTTTGACTTAATTGCATACTCAAAACAAATTTTGGACCGAAATCAAAAAGTGTCCTGCTAACGTTATATGGAGACTTTTTAATCCTTCTTTATCATATTGTGGGAGAACTAAGAGCGTTGCAATTTTTTTGACTTCACGGATAGTTTACGGATATTATTCGGCAATTAATTGCATACTGAAAAAAAATTTGGAACAAAAACAAAAAGTGTCTGGCTAACTTTTTGTGGAGACTTTTTAATTCTTCTTTATCATATTGTGGGAGAACGAAGAGCGAGGCAATTTTTTTGACTTCACGGATAATTTACGGATATTATTCGGCAATTAAGTGCATACTCAAAACAAACTTTTGGACCAAAAACAAAAAGTGTCCTGCTAACTTTATATGGAGACTTTTTAATCCTTCTTTATCATATTGTGGGAGAACGAAGAGCGCGGTAAATTTTTTGAGTTCACCGATAATTTACGGATATTATTCGGTAATTAATGGCATACTCAAAAAAAATTTTGGAACAAAAACAAAAAAGTATCCTGCTAACTTTATATGGACACATTTTAATCCGCCTTTATCATATTGTGGGAGAACGAAGAGCGCGGCAATATTTTTGACTTCGCTTTGACTTAATTGCATACTCAAAACAAATTTTGGACCGAAATCAAAAAGTGTCCTGCTAACGTTATATGGAGACTTTTTAATCCTTCTTTATCATATTGTGGGAGAACTAAGAGCGTTGCAATTTTTTTGACTTCACGGATAGTTTACGGATATTATTCGGCAATTAATTGCATACTGAAAAAAAAATTTGGAACAAAAACAAAAAGTGTCTGGCTAACTTTTTGTGGAGACTTTTTAATTCTTCTTTATCATATTGTGGGAGAACAAAGAGCGAGGCAATTTTTTTGACTTCACGGATAATTTACGGATATTATTCGGCAATTAAGTGCATACTCAAAACAAACTTTTGGACCAAAAACAAAAAGTGTCCTGCTAACTCTATATGGAGACTTTTTAATCCTTCTTTATCATATTGTGGGAGAACGAAGGGCGCGGCAATTTTTTTGACTTCACAGATAATTTTTTTGACTTCACGGATAATTTATGGATATTATTCGGCAATTAATTGCATACTCAAAACAAATTTTGGACCAAAAACAAAAAAAAAAGTATCCTGCTAACTTTATATGGAGACTTTTTAATCCTTCTTTATCATATTGCGGGAGAACGAAGAGCGCGGTAATTTTTTTGAATTCACGGATAATTTACGGATATTATTCGGCAATTAATTGCATACTCAAAACAGATTTTGGACAAAAAACAAAAAAAGGTATCCTGCTAACTTTATATGGAGACTTTTTAATCCTTATTTATCATATTGTAGGAGAACGAAGAGCGCGGCAATTTTTCTTGACTTCACGGATAATTTACGGATATTATTCGGCAATTAATTGCAAACTGAAAAAAAAATTTGGAACAAAAACAAAAAGTGTCTTGCTAACTTTATGTGGAGACTTTTTACTTCTTCTTTATCATATTGTGGGAGAGCGAAGAGCACGGCAATTTTTTTTGACTTCATGGATAATTTACGGACATTATTCGGCAATTAATGGCATACTCAAAACAAATTTTGGAACAAAAACAAAAAAGTGTCCTGCTAACTTTATGTGGAGACTTTAATCCTTCCTTATCATATTGTGGGAGAACGAAGAGCGCGGCAATTTTTTTGACTTCACGGATAATTTACGGATTTTATTCGGCAATTAATGGCATACTCAAAACAAATTTTGGAACAAAAACAAAAAAGTATCCTGCTAACTTTATATGGAGACTTTTTAATCCTTCTTTATCATATTGTAGGAGAACGAAGAGCGCGGTAATTTTTTTTTGAATTCACGGATAATTTACGGATATTATTCGGCAATTAATTGCATACTAAAAACAGATTTTGGACAAAAAACAAAAAAACGTATCCTGCTAACTTTATATGGAGACTTTTTAATCCTTCTTTATCATATTGTAGGAGAACGAAGAGCGCGGCAATTTTTTTTGACTTCACGGATAATTTACGGATATTATTCGGCAATTAATGGCATACACAAAACAAATTTTGGACCAAAAACAAAAAAGTGTCCTGCTAACTTTATATGGAGACTTTTTAATCCTTCTTAATCATATTGTGGGAGAACGAAGAGCGAGGCAATTTTTTTGACTTCACGGATAATTTACGGATATTATTCGGCAATTAATGGCATACTCAAAACAAATTTTGGACCAAAAACAAAAAAGTGTCCTGCTAACTTTATATGGAGACTTTTTAATCCTTCTTTATCATATTGTAGGAGAACGAAGAGCGGGGCAATTTTTTTTGACTTCACGGATAATTTACGGATATTATTCGGCAATTAATGGCATACTCAAAACAAATTTTGGACCAAAAACAAAAAAGTGTCCTGCTAACTTTATATGGAGACTTTTTACTTCTTCTTTATCATATTGTGGGAGAGCGAAGAGCACGGCAATTTTTTTGACTTCATGGATAATTTACGGACATTATTCGGCAATTAATGGCATACTCAAAACAAATTTTGGAACAAAAACAAAAAAGTGTCCTGCTAACTTTATGTGGAGACTTTAATCCTTCCTTATCATATTGTGGGAGAACGAAGAGCGCGGCAATTTTTTGACTTCACGGATAATTTACGGATATTATTCGGCAATTAATTGCATACTCAAAAAAATAGACTAAAAACAAAAAAAAGTGTCCTGCTTACTTTATGTGGAGAATTTTTAATCCTTTTTTACCATCTTGCGAGAGAACGAAGAGCGCGGTAAATTTTTTGAGTTCACCGATAATTTACGGATATTATTCGGTAATTAATGGCATACTCAAAAAAAATTTTGGAACAAAAACAAAAAAGTATCCTGCTAACTTTATATGGACACATTTTAATCCGCCTTTATCATATTGTGGGAGAACGAAGAGCGCGGCAATTTTTTTGACTTCGCTTTGACTTAATTGCATACTCAAAACAAATTTTGGACCGAAATCAAAAAGTGTCCTGCTAACGTTATATGGAGACTTTTTAATCCTTCTTTATCATATTGTGGGAGAACTAAGAGCGTTGCAATTTTTTTGACTTCACGGATAGTTTACGGATATTATTCGGCAATTAATTGCATACTGAAAAAAAAATTTGGAACAAAAACAAAAAGTGTCTGGCTAACTTTTTGTGGAGACTTTTTAATTCTTCTTTATCATATTGTGGGAGAACGAAGAGCGAGGCAATTTTTTTGACTTCACGGATAATTTACGGATATTATTCGGCAATTAAGTGCATACTCAAAACAAACTTTTGGACCAAAAACAAAAAGTGTCCTGCTAACTTTATATGGAGACTTTTTAATCCTTCTTTATCATATTGTGGGAGAACGAAGGGCGCGGCAATTTTTTTGACTTCACAGATAATTTTTTTGACTTCACGGATAATTTATGGATATTATTCGGCAATTAATTGCATACTCAAAACAAATTTTGGACCAAAAACAAAAAAAAAGTATCCTGCTAACTTTATATGGAGACTTTTTAATCCTTCTTTATCATATTGCGGGAGAACGAAGAGCGCGGTAATTTTTTTGAATTCACGGATAATTTACGGATATTATTCGGCAATTAATTGCATACTCAAAACAGATTTTGGACAAAAACCAAAAAAAGCTATCCTGCTAACTTTATATGGAGACTTTTTAATCCTTATTTATCATATTGTAGGAGAACGAAGAGCGCGGCAATTTTTCTTGACTTCACGGATAATTTACGGATATTATTCGGCAATTAATTGCAAACTGAAAAAAAAATTTGGAACAAAAACAAAAAGTGTCTTGCTAACTTTATGTGGAGACTTTTTACTTCTTCTTTATCATATTGTGGGAGAGCGAAGAGCACGGCAATTTTTTTGACTTCATGGATAATTTACGGACATTATTCGGCAATTAATGGCATACTCAAAACAAATTTTGGAACAAAAACAAAAAAGTGTCCTGCTAACTTTATGTGGAGACTTTAATCCTTCCTTATCATATTGTGGGAGAACGAAGAGCGCGGCAATTTTTTTGACTTCACGGATAATTTACGGATTTTATTCGGCAATTAATGGCATACTCAAAACAAATTTTGGAACAAAAACAAAAAAGTATCCTGCTAACTTTATATGGAGACTTTTTAATCCTTCTTTATCATATTGTAGGAGAACGAAGAGCGCGGTAATTTTTTTTGAATTCACGGATAATTTACGGATATTATTCGGCAATTAATTGCATACTAAAAACAGATTTTGGACAAAAAACAAAAAAACGTATCCTGCTAACTTTATATGGAGACTTTTTAATCCTTCTTTATCATATTGTAGGAGAACGAAGAGCGCGGCAATTTTTTTTTGACTTCACGGATAATTTACGGATATTATTCGGCAATTAATGGCATACTCAAAACAAATTTTGGACCAAAAACAAAAAAGTGTCCTGCTAACTTTATATGGAGACTTTTTAATCCTTCTTAATCATATTGTGGGAGAACGAAGAGCGAGGCAATTTTTTTGACTTCACGGATAATTTACGGATATTATTCGGCAATTAATGGCATACTCAAAACAAATTTTGGACCAAAAACAAAAAAGTGTCCTGCTAACTTTATATGGAGACTTTTTAATCCTTCTTTATCATATTGTAGGAGAACGAAGAGCGCGGCAATTTTTTTTGACTTCACGGATAATTTACGGATATTATTCGGCAATTAATGGCATGCTCAAAACAAATTTTGGACCAAAAACAAAAAAGTGTCCTGCTAACTTTATATGGAGACTTTTTACTTCTTCTTTATCATATTGTGGGAGAGCGAAGAGCACGGCAATTCTTTTGACTTCATGGATAATTTACGGACATTATTCGGCAATTAATGGCATACTCAAAACAAATTTTGGAACAAAAACAAAAAAGTGTCCTGCTAACTTTATGTGGAGACTTTAATCCTTCCTTATCATATTGTGGGAGAACGAAGACCGCGGCAATTTTTTTGACTTCACGGATAATTTACGGATTTTATTCGGCAATTAATGGCATACTCAAAACAAATTTTGGAACAAAAACAAAAAAGTATCCTGCAAACTTTATATGGAGATTTTTTAATCCTCTTTATCATGTTGTAGGAGATGGAAGAGCGCGGCAATTTTTTGACTTCACGGATAATTTACGGATATTATTCGGCAATTAATGGCATACTCAAAACAAATTTTGAAACAAAAACAAAAAAGTATCCTGCTAACTTTATATGGAGACTTTTTAAACCTTCTTTATCATATTGTGGGAGAACGAAGAGCGCGGCAATTTTTTGACTTCACGGATAATTTACGGATATTATTCGGCAATTAATGGCATACTCAAAACAAATTTTTGAACAAAAACAAAAAATGTCCTGCTTACTTTATGTGGAGACATTTTAATCTTTCTTTATCATATTGTGTGAGAACGAGGAGCTGGGCAATTTTTTTGACTTCACAGATAATTTTTTTGACTTCACGGATAATTTACGGATATTATTCGAAAAATAATTGGATAATCAAAACAAATTTTGGACCAAAAACAGAAAAGTGTCCTCCTAACTTTATATGGAGACATTTTAATCCGCCTTTATCATATTGTGGGAGAACGAAGAGCGCGGCAATTTTTTGACTTCACGGATAATTTACGGATATTATTCGGCAATTAATTGCATAGTCAAAAAAATAGACTAAAAACAAAAAAAAGTGTCCTGCTTACTTTATGTGGAGACTTTTTAATCCTTTTTTACCATCTTGCGAGAGAACGAAGAGCGCGGTAAATTTTTTGAGTTCACCGATAATTTACGGATATTATTCGGTAATTAATGGCATACTCAAAAAAAATTTTGCAACAAAAACAAAAAAGTATCCTGCTAACTTTATATGGACACATTTTAATCCGCCTTTATCATATTGTGGGAGAACGAAGAGCGCGGCAATTTTTTTGACTTCGCTTTGACTTAATTGCATACTCAAAACAAATTTTGGACCGAAATCAAAAAGTGTCCTGCTAACGTTATATGGAGACTTTTTAATCCTTCTTTATCATATTGTGGGAGAACTAAGAGCGTTGCAATTTTTTTGACTTCACGGATAGTTTACGGATATTATTCGGCAATTAATTGCATACTGAAAAAAAAAATTTGGAACAAAAACAAAAAGTGTCTGGCTAACTTTTTGTGGAGACTTTTTAATTCTTCTTTATCATATTGTGGGAGAACGAAGAGCGAGGCAATTTTTTTGACTTCACGGATAATTTACGGATATTATTCGGCAATTAAGTGCATACTCAAAACAAACTTTTGGACCAAAAACAAAAAGTGTCCTGCTAAATTTATATGGATACTTTTTAATCCTTCTTTATCATATTGTGGGAGAACGAAGGGCGCGGCAATTTTTTTGACTTCACAGATAATTTTTTTGACTTCACGGATAATTTATGGATATTATTCGGCAATTAATTGCATACTCAAAACAAATTTTGGACCAAAAACAAAAAAAAAGTATCCTGCTAACTTTATATGGAGACTTTTTAATCCTTCTTTATCATATTGCGGGAGAACGAAGAGCGCGGTAATTTTTTTAAATTCACGGATAATTTACGGATATTATTCGGCAATTAATTGCATACTCAAAACAGATTTTGGACAAAAAACAAAAAAAGGTATCCTGCTAACTTTATATGGAGACTTTTTAATCCTTATTTATCATATTGTAGGAGAACGAAGAGCGCGGCAATTTTTCTTGACTTCACGGATAATTTACGGATATTATTCGGCAATTAATTGCAAACTGAAAAAAAAATTTGGAACAAAAACAAAAAGTGTCTTGCTAACTTTATGTGGAGACTTTTTACTTCTTCTTTATCATATTGTGGGAGACCGAAGAGCACGGCAATTTTTTTGACTTCATGGATAATTTACGGACATTATTCGGCAATTAATGGCATACTGAAAACAAATTTTGGAACAAAAACAAAAAAGTGTCCTGCTAACTTTATGTGGAGACTTTAATCCTTCCTTATCATATTGTGGGAGAACGAAGAGCGCGGCAATTTTTCTTGACTTCACGGATAATTTACGGATATTATTCGGCAATTAATTGCAAACTGAAAAAAAAATTTGGAACAAAAACAAAAAATGTCTTGCTAACTTTATGTGGAGACTTTTTACTTCTTCTTTATCATATTGTGGGAGAGCGAAGAGCACGGCAATTTTTTTGACTTCATGGATAATTTACGGACATTATTCGGCAATTAATGGCATACTCAAAACAAATTTTGGAACAAAAACAAAAAAGTGTCCTGCTAACTTTATGTGGAGACTTTAATCCTTCCTTATCATATTGTGGGAGAACGAAGAGCGCGGCAATTTTTTTGACTTCACGGATAATTTACGGATTTTATTCGGCAATTAATGGCATACTCAAAACAAATTTTGGAACAAAAACAAAAAAGTATCCTGCTAACTTTATATGGAGACTTTTTAATCCTTCTTTATCATATTGTAGGAGAACGAAGAGCGCGGTAATTTTTTTTGAATTCACGGATAATTTACGGATATTATTGGGCAATTAATTGCATACTAAAAACAGATTTTGGACAAAAAACAAAAAAACGTATCCTGCTAACTTTATATGGAGACTTTTTAATCCTTCTTTATCATATTGTAGGAGAACGAAGAGCGCGGCAATTTTTTTGACTTCGCTTTGACTTAATTGCATACTCAAAACAAATTTTGGACCGAAATCAAAAAGTGTCCTGCTAACGTTATATGGAGACTTTTTAATCCTTCTTTATCATATTGTGGGAGAACTAAGAGCGTTGCAATTTTTTTGACTTCACGGATAGTTTACGGATATTATTCGGCAATTAATTGCATACTGAAAAAAAAATTTGGAACAAAAACAAAAAGTGTCTGGCTAACTTTTTGTGGAGACTTTTTAATTCTTCTTTATCATATTGTGGGAGAACGAAGAGCGAGGCAATTTTTCTGACTTCACGGATAATTTACGGATATTATTCGGCAATTAATTGCAAACTGAAAAAAAAATTTGGAACAAAAACAAAAAGTGTCTTGCTAACTTTATGTGGAGACTTTTTACTTCTTCTTTATCATATTGTGGGAGAGCGAAGAGCACGGCAATTTTTTTGACTTCATGGATAATTTACGGATTTTATTCGGCAATTAATGGCATACTCAAAACAAATTTTGGACCAAAAACAAAAAAAAAGTATCCTGCTAACTTTATATGGAGACTTTTTAATCCTTCTTTATCATATTGCGGGAGAACGAAGAGCGCGGTAATTTTTTTGAATTCACGGATAATTTACGGATATTATTCGGCAATTAATTGCATACTCAAAACAGATTTTGGACAAAAAACAAAAAAAGGTATCCTGCTTACTTTATATGGAGACTTTTTAATCCTTATTTATCATATTGTAGGAGAACGAAGAGCGCGGCAATTTTTCTTGACTTCACGGATAATTTACGGATATTATTCGGCAATTAATTGCAAACTGAAAAAAAAATTTGGAACAAAAACAAAAAGTGTCTTGCTAACTTTATGTGGAGACTTTTTACTTCTTCTTTATCATATTGTGGGAGAGCGAAGAGCACGGCAATTTTTTTGACTTCATGGATAATTTACGGACATTATTCGGCAATTAATGGCATACTGAAAACAAATTTTGGAACAAAAACAAAAAAGTGTCCTGCTAACTTTATGTGGAGACTTTAATCCTTCCTTATCATATTGTGGGAGAACGAAGAGCGCGGCAATTTTTCTTGACTTCACGGATAATTTACGGATATTATTCGGCAATTAATTGCAAACTGAAAAAAAAATTGGAACAAAAACAAAAAGTGTCTTGCTAACTTTATGTGGAGACTTTTTACTTCTTCTTTATCATATTGTGGGAGAGCGAAGAGCACGGCAATTTTTTTGACTTCATGGATAATTTACGGACATTATTCGGCAATTAATGGCATACTCAAAACTAATTTTGGAACAAAAACAAAAAAGTGTCCTGCTAACTTTATGTGGAGACTTTAATCCTTCCTTATCATATTGTGGGAGAACGAAGAGCGCGGCAATTTTTTTGACTTCACGGATAATTTACGGATTTTATTCGGCAATTAATGGCATACTCAAAACAAATTTTGGAACAAAAACAAAAAAGTATCCTGCTAACTTTATATGGAGACTTTTTAATCCTTCTTTATCATATTGTAGGAGAACGAAGAGCGCGGCAATTTTTTTGACTTCGCTTTGACTTAATTGCATACTCAAAACAAATTTTGGACCGAAATCAAAAAGTTTCCTGCTAACGTTATATGGAGACTTTTTAATCCTTCTTTATCATATTGTGGGAGAACTAAGAGCGTTGCAATTTTTTTGACTTCACGGATAGTTTACGGATATTATTCGGCAATTAATTGCATACTGAAAAAAAAATTTGGAACAAAAACAAAAAGTGTCTGGCTAACTTTTTGTGGAGACTTTTTAATTCTTCTTTATCATATTGTGGGAGAACGAAGAGCGAGGCAATTTTTTTGACTTCACGGATAATTTACGGATATTATTCGGCAATTAATTGCAAACTGAAAAAAAAATTTGGAACAAAAACAAAAAGTGTCTTGCTAACTTTATGTGGAGACTTTTTACTTCTTCTTTATCATATTGTGGGAGAGCGAAGAGCACGGCAATTTTTTTGACTTCATGGATAATTTACGGACATTATTCGGCAATTAATGGCATACTCAAAACAAATTTTGGAACAAAAACAAAAAAGTGTCCTGCTAACTTTATGTGGAGACTTTAATCCTTCCTTATCATATTGTGGGAGAACGAAGAGCGAGGCAATTTTTTTGACTTCACGGATAATTTACGGATATTATTCGGCAATTAAGTGCATACTCAAAACAAACTTTTGGACCAAAAACAAAAAGTGTCCTGCTAACTTTATATGGATACTTTTTAATCCTTCTTTATCATATTGTGGGAGAACGAAGGGCGCGGCAATTTTTTTGACTTCACAGATAATTTTTTTGACTTCACGGATAATTTATGGATATTATTCGGCAATTAATTGCATACTCAAAACAAATTTTGGACCAAAAACAAAAAAAAAGTATCCTGCTAACTTTATATGGAGACTTTTTAATCCTTCTTTATCATATTGCGGGAGAACGAAGAGCGCGGTAATTTTTTTGAATTCACGGATAATTTACGGATATTATTCGGCAATTAATTGCATACTCAAAACAGATTTTGGACAAAAAACAAAAAAAGGTATCCTGCTAACTTTATATGGAGACTTTTTAATCCTTATTTATCATATTGTAGGAGAACGAAGAGCGCGGCAATTTTTCTTGACTTCACGGATAATTTACGGATATTATTCGGCAATTAATTGCAAACTGAAAAAAAAATTTGGAACAAAAACAAAAAGTGTCTTGCTAACTTTATGTGGAGACTTTTTACTTCTTCTTTATCATATTGTGGGAGAGCGAAGAGCACGGCAATTTTTTTGACTTCATGGATAATTTACGGACATTATTCGGCAATTAATGGCATACTGAAAACAAATTTTGGAACAAAAACAAAAAAGTGTCCTGCTAACTTTATGTGGAGACTTTAATCCTTCCTTATCATATTGTGGGAGAACGAAGAGCGCGGCAATTTTTCTTGACTTCACGGATAATTTACGGATATTATTCGGCAATTAATTGCAAACTGAAAAAAAAATTTGGAACAAAAACAAAAAGTGTCTTGCTAACTTTATGTGGAGACTTTTTACTTCTTCTTTATCATATTGTGGGAGAGCGAAGAGCACGGCAATTTTTTTGACTTCATGGATAATTTACGGACATTATTCGGCAATTAATGGCATACTCAAAACAAATTTTGGAACAAAAACAAAAAAGTGTCCTGCTAACTTTATGTGGAGACTTTAATCCTTCCTTATCATATTGTGGGAGAACGAAGAGCGCGGCAATTTTTTTTACTTCACGGATAATTTACGGATTTTATTCGGCAATTAATGGCATACTCAAAACAAATTTTGGAACAAAAACAAAAAAGTATCCTGCTAACTTTATATGGAGACTTTTTAATCCTTCTTTATCATATTGTAGGAGAACGAAGAGCGCGGTAATTTTTTTTGAATTCACGGATAATTTACGGATATTATTCGGCAATTAATTGCATACTAAAAACAGATTTTGGACAAAAAACAAAAAAACGTATCCTGCTAACTTTATATGGAGACTTTTTAATCCTTCTTTATCATATTGTAGGAGAACGAAGAGCGCGGCAATTTTTTTGACTTCACGGATAGTTTACGGATATTATTCGGCAATTAATTGCATACTGAAAAAAAAATTTGGAACAAAAACAAAAAGTGTCTGGCTAACTTTTTGTGGAGACTTTTTAATTCTTCTTTATCATATTGTGGGAGAACGAAGAGCGAGGCAATTTTTTTGACTTCACGGATAATTTACGGATATTATTCGGCAATTAAGTGCATACTCAAAACAAACTTTTGGACCAAAAACAAAAAGTGTCCTGCTAACTTTATATGGAGACTTTTTAATCCTTCTTTATCATATTGTGGGAGAACGAAGGGCGCGGCAATTTTTTTGACTTCACAGATAATTTTTTTGACTTAACGGATAATTTATGGATATTATTCGGCAATTAATTGCATACTCAAAACAAATTTTGGACCAAAAACAAAAAAAAAGTATCCTGCTAACTTTATATGGAGACTTTTTAATCCTTCTTTATCATATTGCGGGAGAACGAAGAGCGCGGTAATTTTTTTGAATTCACGGATAATTTACGGATATTATTCGGCAATTAATTGCATACTCAAAACAGATTTTGGACAAAAAACAAAAAAAGGTATCCTGCTAACTTTATATGGAGACTTTTTAATCCTTATTTATCATATTGTAGGAGAACGAAGAGCGCAGCAATTTTTCTTGACTTCACGGATAATTTACGGATATTATTCGGCAATTAATTGCAAACTGAAAAAAAAATTTGGAACAAAAACAAAAAGTGTCTTGCTAACTTTATGTGGAGACTTTTTACTTCTTCTTTATCATATTGTGGGAGAGCGAAGAGCACGGCAATTTTTTTGACTTCATGGATAATTTACGGACATTATTCGGCAATTAATGGCATACTCAAAACAAATTTTGGAACAAAAACAAAAAAGTGTCCTGCTAACTTTATGTGGAGACTTTAATCCTTCCTTATCATATTGTGGGAGAACGAAGAGCGCGGTAATTTTTTTGACTTCACGGATAATTTACGGATTTTATTCGGCAATTAATGGCATACTCAAAAAAAATTTTGGAACAAAAACAAAAAAGTATCCTGCTAACTTTATATGGAGACTTTTTAATCCTTCTTTATCATATTGTAGGAGAACGAAGAGCGCGGTAATTTTTTTTGAATTCACGGATAATTTACGGATATTATTCGGCAATTAATTGCTTACTAAAAACAGATTTTGGACAAAAAACAAAAAAACGTATCCTGCTAACTTTATATGGAGACTTTTTAATCCTTCTTTATCATATTGTAGGAGAACGAAGAGCGCGGCAATTTTTTTTGACTTCACGGATAATTTACGGATATTATTCGGCAATTAATGGCATACTCAAAACAAATTTTGGACCAAAAACAAAAAAGTGTCCTGCTAACTTTATATGGAGAATTTTTAATCCTTCTTAATCATATTGTGGGAGAACGAAGAGCGAGGCAATTTTTTTGACTTCACGGATAATTTTTTTGACTTCACGGATAATTTATGGATATTATTCGGCAATTAATTGCATACTCAAAACAAATTTTGGACCAAAAACAAAAAAAAAGTATCCTGCTAACTTTATATGGAGACTTTTTAATCCTTCTTTATCATATTGCGGGAGAACGAAGAGCGCGGTAATTTTTTTGAATTCACGGATAATTTACGGATATTATTCGGCAATTAATTGCATACTCAAAACAGATTTTGGACAAAAAACAAAAAAAGGTATCCTGCTAACTTTATATGGAGACTTTTTAATCCTTATTTATCATATTGTAGGAGAACGAAGAGCGCGGCAATTTTTCTTGACTTCACGGATAATTTACGGATATTATTCGGCAATTAATTGCAAACTGAAAAAAAAATTTGGAACAAAAACAAAAAGTGTCTTGCTAACTTTATGTGGAGACTTTTTACTTCTTCTTTATCATATTGTGGGAGAGCGAAGAGCACGGCAATTTTTTTGACTTCATGGATAATTTACGGACATTATTCGGCAATTAATGGCATACTGAAAACAAATTTTGGAACAAAAACAAAAAAGTGTCCTGCTAACTTTATGTGGAGACTTTAATCCTTCCTTATCATATTGTGGGAGAACGAAGAGCGCGGCAATTTTTCTTGACTTCACGGATAATTTACGGATATTATTCGGCAATTAATTGCAAACTGAAAAAAAAATTTGGAACAAAAACAAAAAGTGTCTTGCTAACTTTATGTGGAGACTTTTTACTTCTTCTTTATCATATTGTGGGAGAGCGAAGAGCACGGCAATTTTTTTGACTTCATGGATAATTTACGGACATTATTCGGCAATTAATGGCATACTCAAAACAAATTTTGGAACAAAAACAAAAAAGTGTCCTGCTAACTTTATGTGGAGACTTTAATCCTTCCTTATCATATTGTGGGAGAACGAAGAGCGCGGCAATTTTTTTGACTTCACGGATAATTTACGGATTTTATTCGGCAATTAATGGCATACTCAAAACAAATTTTGGAACAAAAACAAAAAAGTATCCTGCTAACTTTATATGGAGACTTTTTAATCCTTCTTTATCATATTGTAGGAGAACGAAGAGCGCGGTAATTTTTTTTGAATTCACGGATAATTTACGGATATTATTCGGCAATTAATTGCATACTAAAAACAGATTTTGGACAAAAAACAAAAAAACGTATCCTGCTAACTTTATATGGAGACTTTTTAATCCTTCTCTATCATATTGTAGGAGAACGAAGAGCGCGGCAATTTTTTTGACTTCACGGATAGTTTACGGATATTATTCGGCAATTAATTGCATACTGAAAAAAAAATTTGGAACAAAAACAAAAAGTGTCTGGCTAACTTTTTGTGGAGACTTTTTAATTCTTCTTTATCATATTGTGGGAGAACGAAGAGCGAGGCAATTTTTTTGACTTCACGGATAATTTACGGATATTATTCGGCAATTAAGTGCATACTCAAAACAAACTTTTGGACCAAAAACAAAAAGTGTCCTGCTAACTTTATATGGAGACTTTTTAATCCTTCTTTATCATATTGTGGGAGAACGAAGGGCGCGGAAATTTTTTTGACTTCACAGATAATTTTTTTGACTTCACGGATAATTTATGGATATTATTCGGCAATTAATTGCATACTCAAAACAAATTTTGGACCAAAAACAAAAAAAAAGTATCCTGCTAACTTTATATGGAGACTTTTTAATCCTTCTTTATCATATTGCGGGAGAACGAAGAGCGCGGTAATTTTTTTGAATTCACGGATAATTTACGGATATTATTCGGCAATTAATTGCATACTCAAAACAGATTTTGGACAAAAAACAAAAAAAGGTATCCTGCTAACTTTATATGGAGACTTTTTAATCCTTATTTATCATATTGTAGGAGAACGAAGAGCGCGGCAATTTTTCTTGACTTCACGGATAATTTACGGATATTATTCGGCAATTAATTGCAAACTGAAAAAAAAATTTGGAACAAAAACAAAAAGTGTCTTGCTAACTTTATGTGGAGACTTTTTACTTCTTCTTTATCATATTGTGGGAGAGCGAAGAGCACGGCAATTTTTTTGACTTCATGGATAATTTACGGACATTATTCGGCAATTAATGGCATACTCAAAACAAATTTTGGAACAAAAACAAAAAAGTGTCCTGCTAACTTTATGTGGAGACTTTAATCCTTCCTTATCATATTGTGGGAGAACGAAGAGCGCGGCAATTTTTTTGACTTCACGGATAATTTACGGATTTTATTCGGCAATTAATGGCATACTCAAAACAAATTTTGGAACAAAAACAAAAAAGTATCCTGCTAACTTTATATGGAGACTTTATAATCCTTCTTTATCATATTGTAGGAGAACGAAGAGCGCGGTAATTTTTTTTGAATTCACGGATAATTTACGGATATTATTCGGCAATTAATTGCTTACTAAAAACAGATTTTGGACAAAAAACAAAAAAACGTATCCTGCTAACTTTATATGGAGACTTTTTAATCCTTCTTTATCATATTGTAGGAGAACGAAGAGCGCGGCAATTTTTTTTGACTTCACGGATAATTTACGGATATTATTCGGCAATTAATGGCATACTCAAAACAAATTTTGGACCAAAAACAAAAAAGTGTCCTGCTAACTTTATATGGAGAATTTTTAATCCTTCTTAATCATATTGTGGGAGAACGAAGAGCGAGGCAATTTTTTTTGACTTCACGGATAATTTACGGATATTATTCGGCAATTAATGGCATACTCAAAACAGATTTTGGACAAAAAACAAAAAAAGGTATCCTGCTAACTTTATATGGAGACTTTTTAATCCTTATTTATCATATTGTAGGAGAACGAAGAGCGCAGCAATTTTTCTTGACTTCACGGATAATTTACGGATATTATTCGGCAATTAATTGCAAACTGAAAAAAAAAATTGGAACAAAAACAAAAAGTGTCTTGCTAACTTTATGTGGAGACTTTTTACTTCTTCTTTATCATATTGTGGGAGAGCGAAGAGCACGGCAATTTTTTTGACTTCATGGATAATTTACGGACATTATTCGGCAATTAATGGCATACTCAAAACAAATTTTGGAACAAAAACAAAAAAGTGTCCTGCTAACTTTATGTGGAGACTTTAATCCTTCCTTATCATATTGTGGGAGAACGAAGAGCGCGGCAATTTTTTTGACTTCACGGATAATTTACGGATTTTATTCGGCAATTAATGGCATACTCAAAACAAATTTTGGAACAAAAACAAAAAAGTATCCTGCTAACTTTATATGGAGACTTTTTAATCCTTCTTTATCATATTGTAGGAGAACGAAGAGCGCGGTAATTTTTTTTGAATTCACGGATAATTTACGGATATTATTCGGCAATTAATTGCTTACTAAAAACAGATTTTGGACAAAAAACAAAAAAAACGTATCCTGCTAACTTTATATGGAGACTTTTTAATCCTTCTTTATCATATTGTAGGAGAACGAAGAGCGCGGCAATTTTTTTTGACTTCACGGATAATTTACGGATATTATTCGGCAATTAATGGCATACTCAAAACAAATTTTGGACCAAAAACAAAAAAGTGTCCTGCTAACTTTATATGGAGAATTTTTAATCCTTCTTAATCATATTGTGGGCGAACGAAGAGCGAGGCAATTTTTTTGACTTCACGGATAATTTTTTTGACTTCACGGATAATTTATGGATATTATTCGGCAATTAATTGCATACTCAAAACAAATTTTGGACCAAAAACAAAAAAAAAGTATCCTGCTAACTTTATATGGAGACTTTTTAATCCTTCTTTATCATATTGCGGGAGAACGAAGAGCGCGGTAATTTTTTTGAATTCACGGATAATTTACGGATATTATTCGGCAATTAATTGCATACTCAAAACAGATTTTGGACAAAAAACAAAAAAAGGTATCCTGCTAACTTTATATGGAGACTTTTTAATCCTTATTTATCATATTGTAGGAGAACGAAGAGCGCGGCAATTTTTCTTGACTTCACGGATAATTTACGGATATTATTCGGCAATTAATTGCAAACTGAAAAAAAAATTTGGAACAAAAACAAAAAGTGTCTTGCTAACTTTATGTGGAGACTTTTTACTTCTTCTTTATCATATTGTGGAGAGCGAAGAGCACGGCAATTTTTTTGACTTCATGGATAATTTACGGACATTATTCGGCAATTAATGGCATACTGAAAACAAATTTTGGAACAAAAACAAAAAAGTGTCCTGCTAACTTTATGTGGAGACTTTAATCCTTCCTTATCATATTGTGGGAGAACGAAGAGCGCGGCAATTTTTTTGACTTCACGGATAATTTACGGATTTTATTCGGCAATTAATGGCATACTCAAAACAAATTTTGGAACAAAAACAAAAAAGTATCCTGCTAACTTTATATGGAGACTTTTTTATCCTTCTTTATCATATTGTAGGAGAACGAAGAGCGCGGTAATTTTTTTTGAATTCACGGATAATTTACGGATATTATTCGGCAATTAATTGCATACTGAAAAAAAAATTTGGAACAAAAACAAAAAGTGTCTGGCTAACTTTTTGTGGAGACTTTTTAATTCTTCTTTATCATATTGTGGGAGAACGAAGAGCGAGGCAATTTTTTTGACTTCACGGATAATTTACGGATATTATTCGGCAATTAAGTGCATACTCAAAACAAACTTTTGGACCAAAAACAAAAAGTGTCCTGCTAACTTTATATGGAGACTTTTTAATCCTTCTTTATCATATTGTGGGAGAACGAAGGGCGCGGAAATTTTTTTGACTTCACAAATAATTTTTTTGACTTCACGGATAATTTATGGATATTATTCGGCAATTAATTGCATACTCAAAACAAATTTTGGACCAAAAACAAAAAAAAAGTATCCTGCTAACTTTATATGGAGACTTTTTAATCCTTATTTATCATATTGTAGGAGAACGAAGAGCGCGGCAATTTTTCTTGACTTCACGGATAATTTACGGATATTATTCGGCAATTAATTGCAAACTGAAAAAAAAATTTGGAACAAAAACAAAAAGTGTCTTGCTAACTTTATGTGGAGACTTTTTACTTCTTCTTTATCATATTGTGGGAGAGCGAAGAGCACGGCAATTTTTTTGACTTCATGGATAATTTACGGACATTATTCGGCAATTAATGGCATACTCAAAACAAATTTTGGAACAAAAACAAAAAAGTGTCCTGCTAACTTTATGTGGAGACTTTAATCCTTCCTTATCATATTGTGGGAGAACGAAGAGCGCGGCAATTTTTTTGACTTCACGGATAATTTACGGATTTTATTCGGCAATTAATGGCATACTCAAAACAAATTTTGGAACAAAAACAAAAAAGTATCCTGCTAACTTTATATGGAGACTTTTTAATCCTTCTTTATCATATTGTAGGAGAACGAAGAGCGCGGTAATTTTTTTTGAATTCACGGATAATTTACGGATATTATTCGGCAATTAATTGCTTACTAAAAACAGATTTTGGACAAAAAACAAAAAAACGTATCCTGCTAACTTTATATGGAGACTTTTTAATCCTTCTTTATCATATTGTAGGAGAACGAAGAGCGCGGCAATTTTTTTTGACTTCACGGATAATTTACGGATATTATTCGGCAATTAATGGCATACTCAAAACAAATTTTGGACCAAAAACAAAAAAGTGTCCTGCTAACTTTATATGGAGAATTTTTAATCCTTCTTAATCATATTGTGGGAGAACGAAGAGCGAGGCAATTTTTTTTGACTTCACGGATAATTTACGGATATTATTCGGCAATTAATGGCATACTCAAAACAGATTTTGGACAAAAAACAAAAAAAGGTATCCTGCTAACTTTATATGGAGACTTTTTAATCCTTATTTATCATATTGTAGGAGAACGAAGAGCGCAGCAATTTTTCTTGACTTCACGGATAATTTACGGATATTATTCGGCAATTAATTGCAAACTGAAAAAAAAAATTGGAACAAAAACAAAAAGTGTCTTGCTAACTTTATGTGGAGACTTTTTACTTCTTCTTTATCATATTGTGGGAGAGCGAAGAGCACGGCAATTTTTTTGACTTCATGGATAATTTACGGACATTATTCGGCAATTAATGGCATACTCAAAACAAATTTTGGAACAAAAACAAAAAAGTGTCCTGCTAACTTTATGTGGAGACTTTAATCCTTCCTTATCATATTGTGGGAGAACGAAGAGCGCGGCAATTTTTTTGACTTCACGGATAATTTACGGATTTTATTCGGCAATTAATGGCATACTCAAAACAAATTTTGGAACAAAAACAAAAAAGTATCCTGCTAACTTTATATGGAGACTTTTTAATCCTTCTTTATCATATTGTAGGAGAACGAAGAGCGCGGTAATTTTTTTTGAATTCACGGATAATTTACGGATATTATTCGGCAATTAATTGCTTACTAAAAACAGATTTTGGACAAAAAACAAAAAAAACGTATCCTGCTAACTTTATATGGAGACTTTTTAATCCTTCTTTATCATATTGTAGGAGAACGAAGAGCGCGGCAATTTTTTTTGACTTCACGGATAATTTACGGATATTATTCGGCAATTAATGGCATACTCAAAACAAATTTTGGACCAAAAACAAAAAAGTGTCCTGCTAACTTTATATGGAGAATTTTTAATCCTTCTTAATCATATTGTGGGAGAACGAAGAGCGAGGCAATTTTTTTGACTTCACGGATAATTTTTTTGACTTCACGGATAATTTATGGATATTATTCGGCAATTAATTGCATACTCAAAACAAATTTTGGACCAAAAACAAAAAAAAAGTATCCTGCTAACTTTATATGGAGACTTTTTAATCCTTCTTTATCATATTGCGGGAGAACGAAGAGCGCGGTAATTTTTTTGAATTCACGGATAATTTACGGATATTATTCGGCAATTAATTGCATACTCAAAACAGATTTTGGACAAAAAACAAAAAAAGGTATCCTGCTAACTTTATATGGAGACTTTTTAATCCTTATTTATCATATTGTAGGAGAACGAAGAGCGCGGCAATTTTTCTTGACTTCACGGATAATTTACGGATATTATTCGGCAATTAATTGCAAACTGAAAAAAAAATTTGGAACAAAAACAAAAAGTGTCTTGCTAACTTTATGTGGAGACTTTTTACTTCTTCTTTATCATATTGTGGAGAGCGAAGAGCACGGCAATTTTTTTGACTTCATGGATAATTTACGGACATTATTCGGCAATTAATGGCATACTGAAAACAAATTTTGGAACAAAAACAAAAAAGTGTCCTGCTAACTTTATGTGGAGACTTTAATCCTTCCTTATCATATTGTGGGAGAACGAAGAGCGCGGCAATTTTTTTGACTTCACGGATAATTTACGGATTTTATTCGGCAATTAATGGCATACTCAAAACAAATTTTGGAACAAAAACAAAAAAGTATCCTGCTAACTTTATATGGAGACTTTTTTATCCTTCTTTATCATATTGTAGGAGAACGAAGAGCGCGGTAATTTTTTTTGAATTCACGGATAATTTACGGATATTATTCGGCAATTAATTGCATACTGAAAAAAAAATTTGGAACAAAAACAAAAAGTGTCTGGCTAACTTTTTGTGGAGACTTTTTAATTCTTCTTTATCATATTGTGGGAGAACGAAGAGCGAGGCAATTTTTTTGACTTCACGGATAATTTACGGATATTATTCGGCAATTAAGTGCATACTCAAAACAAACTTTTGGACCAAAAACAAAAAGTGTCCTGCTAACTTTATATGGAGACTTTTTAATCCTTCTTTATCATATTGTGGGAGAACGAAGGGCGCGGAAATTTTTTTGACTTCACAGATAATTTTTTTGACTTCACGGATAATTTATGGATATTATTCGGCAATTTATTGCATACTCAAAACAAATTTTGGAGCAAAAACAAAAAAAAAGTATCCTGCTAACTTTATATGGAGACTTTTTAATCCTTCTTTATCATATTGCGGGAGAACGAAGAGCGCGGTAATTTTTTTGAATTCACGGATAATTTACGGATATTATTCGGCAATTAATTGCATACTCAAAACAGATTTTGGACAAAAAACAAAAAAAGGTATCCTGCTAACTTTATATGGAGACTTTTTAATCCTTATTTATTATATTGTAGGAGAACGAAGAGCGCGGCAATTTTTCTTGACTTCACGGATAATTTACGGATATTATTCGGCAATTAATTGCAAACTGAAAAAAAAATTTGGAACAAAAACAAAAAGTGTCTTGCTAACTTTATGTGGAGACTTTTTACTTCTTCTTTATCATATTGTGGGAGAGCGAAGAGCACGGCAATTTTTTTGACTTCATGGATAATTTACGGACATTATTCGGCAATTAATGGCATACTCAAAACAAATTTTGGAACAAAAACAAAAAAGTGTCCTGCTAACTTTATGTGGAGACTTTAATCCTTCCTTATCATATTGTGGGAGAACGAAGAGCGCGGCAATTTTTTTGACTTCACGGATAATTTACGGATTTTATTCGGCAATTAATGGCATACTCAAAACAAATTTTGGAACAAAAACAAAAAAGTATCCTGCTAACTTTATATGGAGACTTTTTAAT
The DNA here is from genome assembly GCA_910595825.1 of Philhelius pedissequus. Taxonomy (NCBI): domain Eukaryota; kingdom Metazoa; phylum Arthropoda; class Insecta; order Diptera; family Syrphidae; genus Philhelius; species Philhelius pedissequus. Next base: position 191,865,487 of record OU343160.1, read on the forward strand.
CCTTCTTTATCATATTGTAGGAGAACGAAGAGCGCGGTAATTTTTTTTGAATTCACGGATAATTTACGGATATTATTCGGCAATTAATTGCTTACTAAAAACAGATTTTGGACAAAAAACAAAAAAACGTATCCTGCTAACTTTATATGGAGACTTTTTAATCCTTCTTTATCATATTGTAGGAGAACGAAGAGCGCGGCAATTTTTTTTGACTTCACGGATAATTTACGGATATTATTCGGCAATTAATGGCATACTCAAAACAAATTTTGGACCAAAAACAAAAAAGTGTCCTGCTAACTTTATATGGAGAATTTTTAATCCTTCTTAATCATATTGTGGGAGAACGAAGAGCGAGGCAATTTTTTTGACTTCACGGATAATTTACGGATATTATTCGGCAATTAATGGCATACTCAAAACAAATTTTGGACCAAAAACAAAAAAGTGTCCTGCTAACTTTATATGGAGACTTTTTAATCCTTCTTTATCATATTGTAGGAGAACGAAGAGCGCGGCAATTTTTTTTGACTTCACGGATAATTTACGGATATTATTCGGCAATTAATGGCATACTCAAAACAAATTTTGGACCAAAAACAAAAAAGTGTCCTGCTAACTTTATATGGAGACTTTTTACTTCTTCTTTATCATATTGTGGGAGAGCGAAGAGCACGGCAATTTTTTTGACTTCATGGATAATTTACGGACATTATTCGGCAATTAATGGCATACTCAAAACAAATTTTGGAACAAAAACAAAAAAGTGTCCTGCTAACTTTATGTGGAGACTTTAATCCTTCCTTATCATATTGTGGGAGAACGAAGACCGCGGCAATTTTTTTGACTTCACGGATAATTTACGGATTTTATTCGGCAATTAATGGCATACTCAAAACAAATTTTGGAACAAAAACAAAAAAGTATCCTGCAAACTTTATATGGAGATTTTTTAATCCTCTTTATCATGTTGTAGGAGATGGAAGAGCGCGGCAATTTTTTGACTTCACGGATAATTTACGGATATTATTCGGCAATTAATGGCATACTGAAAACAAATTTTGAAACAAAAACAAAAAAGTATCCTGCTAACTTTATATGGAGACTTTTTAAACCTTCTTTATCATATTGTGGGAGAACGAAGAGCGCGGCAATTTTTTGACTTCACGGATAATTTACGGATATTATTCGGCAATTAATGGCATACTCAAAACAAATTTTTGAACAAAAACAAAAAATGTCCTGCTTACTTTATGTGGAGACATTTTAATCTTTCTTTATCATATTGTGTGAGAACGAGGAGCTGGGCAATTTTTTTGACTTCACAGATAATTTTTTTGACTTCACGGATAATTTACGGATATTATTCGAAAAATAATTGGATAATCAAAACAAATTTTGGACCAAAAACAAAAAAGTGTCCTCCTAACTTTATATGGAGACATTTTAATCCGCCTTTATCATATTGTGGGAGAACGAAGAGCGCGGCAATTTTTTGACTTCACGGATAATTTACGGATATTATTCGGCAATTAATTGCATACTCAAAAAAATAGACTAAAAACAAAAAAAAGTGTCCTGCTTACTTTATGTGGAGACTTTTTAATCCTTTTTTACCATCTTGCGAGAGAACGAAGAGCGCGGTAAATTTTTTGAGTTCACCGATAATTTACGGATATTATTCGGTAATTAATGGCATACTCAAAAAAAATTTTGGAACAAAAACAAAAAAGTATCCTGCTAACTTTATATGGACACATTTTAATCCGCCTTTATCATATTGTGGGAGAACGAAGAGCGCGGCAATTTTTTTGACTTCGCTTTGACTTAATTGCATACTCAAAACAAATTTTGGACCGAAATCAAAAAGTGTCCTGCTAACTTTATATGGACACATTTTAATCCGCCTTTATCATATTGTGGGAGAACGAAGAGCGAGGCAATTTTTTTGACTTCACGGATAATTTACGGATATTATTCGGCAATTAAGTGCATACTCAAAACAAACTTTTGGACCAAAAACAAAAAGTGTCCTGCTAACTTTATATGGAGACTTTTTAATCCTTCTTTATCATATTGTGGGAGAACGAAGGGCGCGGCAATTTTTTTGACTTCACAGATAATTTTTTTGACTTCACGGATAATTTATGGATATTATTCGGCAATTAATTGCATACTCAAAACAAATTTTGGACCAAAAACACAAAAAAGTATCCTGCTAACTTTATATGGAGACTTTTTAATCCTTCTTTATCATATTGCGGGAGAACGAAGAGCGCGGTAATTTTTTTGAATTCACGGATAATTTACGGATATTATTCGGCAATTAATTGCATACTCAAAACAGATTTTGGACAAAAAACAAAAAAAGGTATCCTGCTAACTTTATATGGAGACTTTTTAATCCTTATTTATCATATTGTAGGAGAACGAAGAGCGCGGCAATTTTTCTTGACTTCACGGATAATTTACGGATATTATTCGGCAATTAATTGCAAACTGAAAAAAAAATTTGGAACAAAAACAAAAAGTGTCTTGCTAACTTTATGTGGAGACTTTTTACTTCTTCTTTATCATATTGTGGGAGAGCGAAGAGCACGGCAATTTTTTTGACTTCATGGATAATTTACGGACATTATTCGGCAATTAATGGCATACTCAAAACAAATTTTGGAACAAAAACAAAAAAGTGTCCTGCTAACTTTATGTGGAGACTTTAATCCTTCCTTATCATATTGTGGGAGAACGAAGAGCGCGGCAATTTTTCTTGACTTCACGGATAATTTACGGATATTATTCGGCAATTAATTGCAAACTGAAAAAAAAATTTGGAACAAAAACAAAAAGTGTCTTGCTAACTTTATGTGGAGACTTTTTACTTCTTCTTTATCATATTGTGGGAGAGCGAAGAGCACGGCAATTTTTTTGACTTCATGGATAATTTACGGACATTATTCGGCAATTAATGGCATACTCAAAACAAATTTTGGAACAAAAACAAAAAAGTGTCCTGCTAACTTTATGTGGAGACTTTAATCCTTCCTTATCATATTGTGGGAGAACGAGGAGCGCGGCAATTTTTTTGACTTCACGGATAATTTACGGATTTTATTCGGCAATTAATGGCATACTCAAAACAAATTTTGGAACAAAAACAAAAAAGTATCCTGCTAACTTTATATGGAGACTTTTTAATCCTTCTTTATCATATTGTAGGAGAACGAAGAGCGCGGTAATTTTTTTTGAATTCACGGATAATTTACGGATATTATTCGGCATTCAATTGCATACTAAAAACTGATTTTGGACAAAAAACAAAAAAACCTATCCTGCTAACTTTATATGGAGACTTTTTAATCCTTCTTTATCATATTGTAGGCGAACGAAGAGCGCGGCAATTTTTTTTGACTTCACGGATAATTTACGGATATTATTCGGCAATTAATGGCATACTCAAAACAAAATTTGGACCAAAAACAAAAAAGTGTCCTGCTAACTTTATATGGAGACTTTTTAATCCTTCTTAATCATATTGTGGGAGAACGAAGAGCGAGGCAATTTTTTTGACTTCACGGATAATTTACGGGTATTATTCGGCAATTAATTGCATACTCCAACAAAAATTTTAAGCAAAAAGAAAAAAGTGTCGTGCTAACTTTATATAGAGACTTTTTAATCCATCTTTATCATATTGTGGGAGAACGAAGAACGAGGCAATTTTTTTTGGCTTCACGGATAATTTACGGATATTATTCGGCAATTAATTGCATACTCAAAAAATGAACTAAAAACAAAAAAAAAGTCCTGCTTACTTTATGTGAAGACTTTTTAATTCTTTTTTACCATATTGCGGGAGAACGAAGAGCGCGGTAAATTTTTCGACTTCACCGATAATTTACGGATATTATTCGGCAATTAATTATACTAAAAAAATTTTCGACAAGAACAAAAAAAGTGTTACTTACTTTATGTGGAAGCTATTTAATTCTTTTTTAACATATTGTGTGAGAACGAAGGGCGCGGTTTTTTTGACTTCACGGATAATTTACGGATATTATTCGCCAATTAATTGCATACTCAAAACAAATTTTGGACGAAAAACAAAAAAGTTTCCTGCTAACTTTATATGTAGACTTTTTGAGTCTTCTTTATCATATTGTGGGAGAACGAAGAGAGCCGCAATTTTTTTGATTTCACGGATAATTTATGGATATTGTTCGGCAACTAATTGCATACTCAACACATTTTGGACCAAAAACAAAAAATGTCCTGCTAACTTTATATGGAGACTTTTTAATCCATCTTTATCATATTGTGGGAGAACGAAGAGCGAGGCAATTTTTTTGACTTCACGGATACTTTACGGATATTATTCGGCAATAATTGCATACTCAAAACAAATTTAGGACCAAAAACAAAAAAGTGTCCTGCTAACTTTATATAGAGACTTTTTAATCCTTCTTTATCATATTGTGGGAGAACGAAGAGCGAGGCAATTTTTTTGACTTCACGGATAATTTACGGATATTATTCGGCAATTAATTGCATACTCAAAACAAATTTTGGACCAAAAACAAAAAAGTGTCCTGCTAACTTTATATGGAGACTTTTTAATCCTTCTTTATCATATTGTGGGAGAACGAAGGGCGCGGCAATTTTTTTGACTTCACGGATAATTTACGGATATTATTCGGCAATTAATTGCATACTCCAAAAATGGATTAAAAACAAAAAAAAGTCCTGCTTACTTTATGTGGATACTTTTTAATCCTTTTTTACCATATTGCGGGAGAACGAAGAGCGCGGTAAATTTTTTGAATTCACAGATAATTTACATATATTATTCGGCAATTAATTGCATATTCAACAAAAGTTTTGGACTAAAAACAAAAAAAGTCCTGCTAACTTTATATGGAGACTTTTTGAGATCATTATTATGGGAGAACGAAGGGCGCGGCAATTCTTTGACTTCACGGATAATTTACGGCTATTATTCGCCAACTAGTTGCATACTGAAAACAAATTTTGGACGAAAAACAAAAAAGTGTGCTGCTAACTTTATATGCAGACTTTTTGAGCCTTCTTTTTCATATTGGGGAAGAACGAAGAGAGCGGCAATTTTTTTGACTTCGCTTTGACTTAATTGCATACTCAAAACAAATTTTGGACCGAAATCAAAAAGTGTCCTGCTAACGTTATATGGAGACTTTTTAATCCTTCTTTATCATATTGTGGGAGAACGAAGAGCGTTGCAATTTTTTTGACTTCACGGATAGTTTACGGATATTATTCGGCAATTAATTGCATACTGAAAAAAAAATTGGAACAAAAACAAAAAGTGTCTGGCTAACTTTTTGTGGAGACTTTTTAATTCTTCTTTATCATATTGTGGGAGAACGAAGAGCGAGGCATTTTTTTTGACTTCACGGATAATTTACGGATATTATTCGGCAATTAATTGCATACTCAAAACAAATTTTTGGACCAAAAACAAAAAAGTGTCCTGCTAACTTTATATGGAGACTTTTTAATCCTTCTTTATCATATTGTGGGAGAACGAAGGGCGCGGCAATTTTTTTGACTTCACAGATAATTTTTTTGACTTCACGGAAAATTTACGGATATTATTCGGCAATTGATTGCATACTCAAAACAAATTTTTGGACGAAAAACAAAAAAAAGTATCCTGCTAACTTTATATGGAGACTTTTTAATCCTTTATCATATTGTAGGAGAACGAAGAGCGCGGCAATTTTTTGACTTCACGGGTAATTTACGGTTATTATTCGGCAATTAATGGCATACTCAAAACAATTTTTTTAACAAAAACTAAAAGTGTGCTGCTTACTTTATGTGGAGACATTTTAATCCTTCTCTATCATATTGTGTGAGAACGAGGAGCGGGGCAATTTTTTTGACTTCACGGATAATTTTTTGACTTCACAAATAATTTACGGATATTATTCGGCAACTAATTGCATACTCAAAAAAATATACTAAAAACAAAAAAAAGTGTACTGCTTACTTTATGTGGAGACTTTTTAATCCTTTTTTACCATATTGCGGGAGAACGAAGAGCGTGGCATTTTTTAGTGATTTAACGGATAATTCTCGGCAATTAATTGCATACTCAAAACATATTTTGGACCAAAAAAAACGTGCCTTCTAACTTTATATGGAGACTTTTTAATTCTTTTTTATCATATTGTGGGAGAGCGAAGAGCACGGCAATTTTTTTGACTTCATGGATAATTTACGGACATTATTCGGCAATTAATGGCATACTCAAAACAAATTTTGGAACAAAAACAAAAAAGTGTCCTGCTTACTTTATGTGGAGACTTTAATCCTTCTTTATCATATTGTGGGAGAACGAAGAGCGCGGCAATTTTTTTGACTTCATGGATAATTTACGGATTTTATTCGGCAATTAATAGCATACTCAAAACAAATTTTGGAACAAAAAAGTATCCTGCTAACTTTATATGGAGACTTTTTAATCCTTCTTTATCATATAGTAGGAGAACGAAGAGCGCGGTAATTTTTTTTGAATTCACGGATAATTTACGGATATTATTCGGCAATTAATTGCATACTAAAAACAGATTTTGGACAAAAAACAAAAAAGGTATCCTGCTAACTTTATATGGAGACTTTTTAATCCTTTTTTATCATATTGTAGGAGAACGAAGAACGCGGCAATTTTTTTTGACTTCACGGATATTATTCGGCAATTAATGGCATACTCAAAACAAATTTTGGACAAAAAACAAAAAGTGTCTGGCTAACTTTTTGTGGAGACTTTTTAATTCTTTTTTATCATATTGTGGGAGAACGAAGAGCGAGGCATTTTTTTTGACTTCACGGATAATTTACGGATATTATTCGGCAATTAATTGCATACTCAAAACAAATTTTCGGACCAAAAACAAAAAAGTGTCCTGCTAACTTTATATGGAGACTTTTTAATCCTTCTTTATCATATTGTGGGAGAACGAAGGGCGCGGCAATTTTTTTGACTTCACAGATAATTTTTTTGACTTCACGGAAAATTTACGGATATTATTCGGCAATTGATTGCATACTCAAAACAAATTTTTGGACGAAAAACAAAAAAAAGTATCCTGCTAACTTTATATGGAGACTTTTTAATCCTTTATCATATTGTAGGAGAACGAAGAGCGCGGCAATTTTTTGACTTCACGGGTAATTTACGGTTATTATTCGGCAATTAATGGCATACTCAAAACAATTTTTTTAACAAAAACTAAAAGTGTGCTGCTTACTTTATGTGGAGACATTTTAATCCTTTTTTACCATATTGCGGGAGAACGAAGAGCGTGGCATTTTTTAGTGATTTAACGGATAATTTTCGGCAATTAATTGCATACTCAAAACATATTTTGGACCAAAAAAAACGTGCCTTCTAACTTTATATGGAGACTTTTTAATCCTTCTCTATCATATTGTGTGAGAACGAGGAGCGGGGCAATTTTTTTGACTTCACGGATAATTTTTTGACTTCACAAATAATTTACGGATATTATTCGGCAACTAATTGCATACTCAAAAAAATATACTAAAAACAAAAAAAAGTGTACTGCTTACTTTATGTGGAGACTTTTTAATCCTTTTTTACCATATTGCGGGAGAACGAAGAGCGTGGCATTTTTTAGTGATTTAACGGATAATTTTCGGCAATTAATTGCATACTCAAAACATATTTTGGACCAAAAAAAACGTGCCTTCTAACTTTATATGGAGACTTTTTAATCCTTCTTTATCATATTGTGGGAGAGCGAAGAGCACGGCAATTTTTTTGACTTCATGGATAATTTACGGACATTATTCGGCAATTAATGGCATACTCAAAACAAATTTTGGAACAAAAACAAAAAAGTGTCCTGCTAACTTTATGTGGAGACTTTAATCCTTCTTTATCATATTGTGGGAGAACGAAGAGCGCGGCAATTTTTTTGACATCATGGATAATTTACGGATTTTATTCGGCAATTAATAGCATACTCAAAACAAATTTTGGAACAAAAAAGTATCCTGCTAACTTTATATGGAGACTTTTTAATCCTTCTTTATCATATAGTAGGAGAACGAAGAGCGCGGTAATTTTTTTTGAATTCACGGATAATTTACGGATATTATTCGGCAATTAATTGCATACTAAAAACAGATTTTGGACAAAAAACAAAAAAGGTATCCTGCTAACTTTATATGGAGACTTTTTAATCCTTTTTTATCATATTGTAGGAGAACGAAGAACGCGGCAATTTTTTTTGACTTCACGGATATTATTCGGCAATTAATGGCATACTCAAAACAAATTTTGGACAAAAAACAAAAAAGTGTCCTGCTAACTTTATATGGAGACTTTTTAATCCTTCTTTATCATATTTTGGGAGAACGAAGAGCGAGGCAATTTTTTTGACTTCACGGATAATTTACGGATATTATTCGGCAATTAATGGCATACTCCAAAAAAATTTTAAGCAAAAACAAAAAGTGTCCTGCTAACTTTATGTGGAGACTTTTTAACCCTTCTTTATCATATTATGAGAGAGCGAAGAGCGCGCGGCAATTTTTCTGACTTCTCGGATAATTTACGGATTTTATTCGGCAATTAATTGCCTACCCAAAAAAAAAATTTGGACAAAACACAAAAAAGTGTCCTGCTTACTTTATATGGAGACTTTTTAATCCTTTTTTATCATACTGTCGGAGAACGAAGAGCGCGGCAATTTTTGTGATTTCACTGATAATTTACGGATATTATTGCATATCAAAACAAATTTTGGACCAAAAACAAAAAAGTTTCCTGCTAACTTTATGTGGAGACTTTTTAATCCCACTTTATCATATTGTGTGAGAACGAAGATCGAGGCATTTTTTTGACTTCACGGATAATTTTTTCAACATCACGGATAATTTACGGATATTACTCGGCAATTAGTTGCATACTGAAAACAAATTTTGGACCAAAAACAAAAAAGTTTCCTGCTAACTTTATGTGGAGACTTTTTAATCCTTCTTTATCATATTGTGGGAGAACGAAGAGCTCGGCAATTTTTTTGACTTGACGGATAATTTACGGATATTATTCGGCAATTAATGGCATACTCAAAACAAATTTTGGAACAAAAACAAAAAAGTATCCTGCTAACTTTATATGGAGACTTTTTAATCCTTCTTTATCATATTGTTGGAGAACGAAGAGCGCGGTAATTTTTTTGACTTCACGGATAACTTCCTGATATTACTCGGCAATTAATTGCATACTCAAAACAAATTTTGGACCAAAAACAAAAAAGTTTCCTGCTAACTTTATGTGGAAACTTTTTAATCCTTCTTTATCATATTGTGTGAGAACGAAGAGCGAGGCATTTTTATGACTTCACGGATAATTTACGGATATTATTCGGCAATTAATTGCATACTCAAAAAATGGACTAAAAACAAAAAAAAAGTCCTGCTTACTTTATGTGGAGACTTTTTAATCCTTTTTTACCACATTGCGGGAGAACGAAGAGCGCGGTAAATTTTTTGAATAACGGATAATTTACATATATTATTCGGCAATTAATTGCATATTCAACAAAAGTTTTGGACTAAAAACAAAAAAAAAGTCCTGCTAACTTTATATGGAGACTTTTTGAGATCATTATTGTGGGAGAACGAAGGGCGCGGCAATTTTTTGACTTCACGAATAATTTACGGATATTATTCGCCAACCAGTTGCATACTGAAAACAAATTTTGGAACTAAAACAAAAAGTGTCTTGCTAACTTTATGTGGAGACTTTTTACTCCTTCTTTATCATATAGTGGGAGAGCGAAGAGCGCGGCAATTTTTTTGACTTCACAGATAATTTACGGATATTATTCGGCAATTAATTGCATACTGAAAACAAATTTTGGAACTAAAACAAAAAGTGTCTTGCTAACTTTATGTGGAGACTTTTTACTCCTTCTTTATCATATTGTGGGAGAACGAAGAGCGTTGCAATTTTTTTGACTTCACGGATAGTTTACGGATATTATTCGGCAATTAATTGCATACTGAAAAAAAAATTGGAACAAAAACAAAAAGTGTCTGGCTAACTTTTTGTGGAGACTTTTTAATTCTTCTTTATCATATTGTGGGAGAACGAAGAGCGAGGCATTTTTTTTGACTTCACGGATAATTTACGGATATTATTCGGCAATTAATTGCATACTCAAAACAAATTTTTGGACCAAAAACAAAAAAGTGTCCTGCTAACTTTATATGGAGACTTTTTAATCCTTCTTTATCATATTGTGGGAGAACGAAGGGCGCGGCAATTTTTTTGACTTCACAGATAATTTTTTTGACTTCACGGAAAATTTACGGATATTATTCGGCAATTGATTGCATACTCAAAACAAATTTTGGACGAAAAACAAAAAAAAGTATCCTGCTAACTTTATATGGAGACTTTTTAATCCTTTATCATATTGTAGGAGAACGAAGAGCGCGGCAATTTTTTGACTTCACGGGTAATTTACGGTTATTATTCGGCAATTAATGGCATACTCAAAACAATTTTTTTAACAAAAACTAAAAGTGTGCTGCTTACTTTATGTGGAGACATTTTAATCCTTCTCTATCATATTGTGTGAGAACGAGGAGCGGGGCAATTTTTTTGACTTCACGGATAATTTTTTGACTTCACGAATAATTTACGGATATTATTCGGCAACTAATTGCATACTCAAAAAAATATACTAAAAACAAAAAAAAGTGTACTGCTTACTTTATGTGGAGACTTTTTAATCCTTTTTTACCATATTGCGGGAGAACGAAGAGCGTGGCATTTTTTAGTGATTTAACTGATAATTTTCGGCAATTAATTGCATACTCAAAACATATTTTGGACCAAAAAAAACGTGCCTTCTAACTTTATATGGAGACTTTTTAATCCTTCTTTATCATATTGTGGGAGAGCGAAGAGCACGGCAATTTTTTTGACTTCATGGATAATTTACGGACATTATTCGGCAATTAATGGCATACTCAAAACAAATTTTGGAACAAAAACAAAAAAGTGTCCTGCTAACTTTATGTGGAGACTTTAATCCTTCTTTATCATATTGTGGGAGAACGAAGAGCGCGGCAATTTTTTTGACTTCATGGATAATTTACGGATTTTATTCGGCAATTAATGGCATACTCAAAACAAATTTTGGAACAAAAAAGTATCCTGCTAACTTTATATGTAGACTTTTTAATCCTTCTTTATCATATAGTAGGAGAACGAAGAGCGCGGTAATTTTTTTTGAATTCACGGATAATTTACGGATATTATTCGGCAATTAATTGCATACTAAAAACAGATTTTGGACAAAAAACAAAAAAGGTATCCTGCTAACTTTATATGGAGACTTTTTAATCCTTTTTTATCATATTGTAGGAGAACGAAGAACGCGGCAATTTTTTTTGACTTCACGGATATTATTCGGCAATTAATGGCATACTCAAAACAAATTTTGGACAAAAAACAAAAAAGTGTCCTGCTAACTTTATATGGAGACTTTTTAATCCTTCTTTATCATATTTTGGGAGAACGAAGAGCGAGGCAATTTTTTTGACTTCACGGATAATTTACGGATATTATTCGGCAATTAATGGCATACTCCAAAAAAATTTTAAGCAAAAACAAAAAGTGTCCTGCTAACTTTATGTGGAGACTTTTTAACCCTTCTTTATCATATTATGAGAGAGCGAAGAGCGCGCGGCAATTTTTCTGACTTCTCGGATAATTTACGGATTTTATTCGGCAATTAATTGCCTACCCAAAAAAAAAATTTGGACAAAACACAAAAAAGTGTCCTGCTTACTTTATATGGAGACTTTTTAATCCTTTTTTATCATACTGTCGGAGAACGAAGAGCGCGGCAATTTTTGTGATTTCACTGATAATTTACGGATATTATTGCATATCAAAACAAATTTTGGACCAAAAACAAAAAAGTTTCCTGCTAACTTTATGTGGAGACTTTTTAATCCCACTTTATCATATTGTGTGAGAACGAAGATCGAGGCATTTTTTTGACTTCACGGATAATTTTTTCAACATCACGGATAATTTACGGATATTACTCGGCAATTAGTTGCATACTGAAAACAAATTTTGGACCAAAAACAAAAAAGTTTCCTGCTAACTTTATGTGGAGACTTTTTAATCCTTCTTTATCATATTGTGGGAGAACGAAGAGCTCGGCAATTTTTTTGACTTGACGGATAATTTACGGATATTATTCGGCAATTAATGGCATACTCAAAACAAATTTTGGAACAAAAACAAAAAAGTATCCTGCTAACTTTATATGGAGACTTTTTAATCCTTCTTTATCATATTGTTGGAGAACGAAGAGCGCGGTAATTTTTTTGACTTCACGGATAACTTCCTGATATTACTCGGCAATTAATTGCATACTCAAAACAAATTTTGGACCAAAAACAAAAAAGTTTCCTGCTAACTTTATGTGGAAACTTTTTAATCCTTCTTTATCATATTGTGTGAGAACGAAGAGCGAGGCATTTTTATGACTTCACGGATAATTTACGGATATTATTCGGCAATTAATTGCATACTCAAAAAATGGACTAAAAACAAAAAAAAAGTCCTGCTTACTTTATGTGGAGACTTTTTAATCCTTTTTTACCACATTGCGGGAGAACGAAGAGCGCGGTAAATTTTTTGAATAACGGATAATTTACATATATTATTCGGCAATTAATTGCATATTCAACAAAAGTTTTGGACTAAAAACAAAAAAAAAGTCCTGCTAACTTTATATGGAGACTTTTTGAGATCATTATTGTGGGAGAACGAAGGGCGCGGCAATTTTTTGACTTCACGAATAATTTACGGATATTATTCGCCAACCAGTTGCATACTGAAAACAAATTTTGGAACTAAAACAAAAAGTGTCTTGCTAACTTTATGTGGAGACTTTTTACTCCTTCTTTATCATATAGTGGGAGAGCGAAGAGCGCGGCAATTTTTTTGACTTCACAGATAATTTACGGATATTATTCGGCAATTAATTGCATACTGAAAACAAATTTTGGAACTAAAACAAAAAGTGTCTTGCTAACTTTATGTGGAGACTTTTTACTCCTTCTTTATCATATTGTGGGAGAACGAAGAGCGTTGCAATTTTTTTGACTTCACGGATAGTTTACGGATATTATTCGGCAATTAATTGCATACTGAAAAAAAAATTGGAACAAAAACAAAAAGTGTCTGGCTAACTTTTTGTGGAGACTTTTTAATTCTTCTTTATCATATTGTGGGAGAACGAAGAGCGAGGCATTTTTTTTGACTTCACGGATAATTTACGGATATTATTCGGCAATTAATTGCATACTCAAAACAAATTTTTGGACCAAAAACAAAAAAGTGTCCTGCTAACTTTATATGGAGACTTTTTAATCCTTCTTTATCATATTGTGGGAGAACGAAGGGCGCGGCAATTTTTTTGACTTCACAGATAATTTTTTTGACTTCACGGAAAATTTACGGATATTATTCGGCAATTGATTGCATACTCAAAACAAATTTTGGACGAAAAACAAAAAAAAGTATCCTGCTAACTTTATATGGAGACTTTTTAATCCTTTATCATATTGTAGGAGAACGAAGAGCGCGGCAATTTTTTGACTTCACGGGTAATTTACGGTTATTATTCGGCAATTAATGGCATACTCAAAACAATTTTTTTAACAAAAACTAAAAGTGTGCTGCTTACTTTATGTGGAGACATTTTAATCCTTCTCTATCATATTGTGTGAGAACGAGGAGCGGGGCAATTTTTTTGACTTCACGGATAATTTTTTGACTTCACGAATAATTTACGGATATTATTCGGCAACTAATTGCATACTCAAAAAAATATACTAAAAACAAAAAAAAGTGTACTGCTTACTTTATGTGGAGACTTTTTAATCCTTTTTTACCATATTGCGGGAGAACGAAGAGCGTGGCATTTTTTAGTGATTTAACTGATAATTTTCGGCAATTAATTGCATACTCAAAACATATTTTGGACCAAAAAAAACGTGCCTTCTAACTTTATATGGAGACTTTTTAATCCTTCTTTATCATATTGTGGGAGAGCGAAGAGCACGGCAATTTTTTTGACTTCATGGATAATTTACGGACATTATTCGGCAATTAATGGCATACTCAAAACAAATTTTGGAACAAAAACAAAAAAGTCTCCTGCTAACTTTATGTGGAGACTTTAATCCTTCTTTATCATATTGTGGGAGAACGAAGAGCGCGGCAATTTTTTTGACTTCATGGATAATTTACGGATTTTATTCGGCAATTAATGGCATACTCAAAACAAATTTTGGAACAAAAAAGTATCCTGCTAACTTTATATGTAGACTTTTTAATCCTTCTTTATCATATAGTAGGAGAACGAAGAGCGCGGTAATTTTTTTTGAATTCACGGATAATTTACGGATATTATTCGGCAATTAATTGCATACTAAAAACAGATTTTGGACAAAAAACAAAAAAGGTATCCTGCTAACTTTATATGGAGACTTTTTAATCCTTTTTTATCATATTGTAGGAGAACGAAGAACGCGGCAATTTTTTTTGACTTCACGGATATTATTCGGCAATTAATGGCATACTCAAAACAAATTTTGGACAAAAAACAAAAAAGTGTCCTGCTAACTTTATATGGAGACTTTTTAATCCTTCTTTATCATATTTTGGGAGAACGAAGAGCGAGGCAATTTTTTTGACTTCACGGATAATTTACGGATATTATTCGGCAATTAATGGCATACTCCAAAAAAATTTTAAGCAAAAACAAAAAGTGTCCTGCTAACTTTATGTGGAGACTTTTTAACCCTTCTTTATCATATTATGAGAGAGCGAAGAGCGCGCGGCAATTTTTCTGACTTCTCGGATAATTTACGGATTTTATTCGGCAATTAATTGCCTACCCAAAAAAAAAATTTGGACAAAACACAAAAAAGTGTCCTGCTTACTTTATATGGAGACTTTTTAATCCTTTTTTATCATACTGTCGGAGAACGAAGAGCGCGGCAATTTTTGTGATTTCACTGATAATTTACGGATATTATTGCATATCAAAACAAATTTTGGACCAAAAACAAAAAAGTTTCCTGCTAACTTTATGTGGAGACTTTTTAATCCCACTTTATCATATTGTGTGAGAACGAAGATCGGGGCATTTTTTTGACTTCACGGATAATTTTTTCAACATCACGGATAATTTACGGATATTACTCGGCAATTAGTTGCATACTGAAAACAAATTTTGGACCAAAAACAAAAAAGTTTCCTGCTAACTTTATGTGGAGACTTTTTAATCCTTCTTTATCATATTGTGGGAGAACGAAGAGCTCGGCAATTTTTTTGACTTGACGGATAATTTACGGATATTATTCGGCAATTAATGGCATACTCAAAACAAATTTTGGAACAAAAACAAAAAAGTATCCTGCTAACTTTATATGGAGACTTTTTAATCCTTCTTTATCATATTGTTGGAGAACGAAGAGCGCGGTAATTTTTTTGACTTCACGGATAACTTCCTGATATTACTCGGCAATTAATTGCATACTCAAAACAAATTTTGGACCAAAAACAAAAAAGTTTCCTGCTAACTTTATGTGGAAACTTTTTAATCCTTCTTTATCATATTGTGTGAGAACGAAGAGCGAGGCATTTTTATGACTTCACGGATAATTTACGGATATTATTCGGCAATTAATTGCATACTCAAAAAATGGACTAAAAACAAAAAAAAAGTCCTGCTTACTTTATGTGGAGACTTTTTAATCCTTTTTTACCACATTGCGGGAGAACGAAGAGCGCGGTAAATTTTTTGAATAACGGATAATTTACATATATTAATCGGCAATTAATTGCATATTCAACAAAAGTTTTGGACTAAAAACAAAAAAAAAGTCCTGCTAACTTTATATGGAGACTTTTTGAGATCATTATTGTGGGAGAACGAAGGGCGCGGCAATTTTTTGACTTCACGAATAATTTAGGGATATTATTCGCCAACCAGTTGCATACTGAAAACAAATTTTGGAACTAAAACAAAAAGTGTCTTGCTAACTTTATGTGGAGACTTTTTACTCCTTCTTTATCATATAGTGGGAGAGCGAAGAGCGCGGCAATTTTTTTGACTTCACAAATAATTTACGGATATTATTCGGCAATTAATTGCATACTGAAAACAAATTTTGGAACTAAAACAAAAAGTGTCTTGCTAACTTTATGTGGAGACTTTTTACTCCTTCTTTATCATATTGTGGGAGAACGAAGAGCGTTGCAATTTTTTTGACTTCACGGATAGTTTACGGATATTATTCGGCAATTAATTGCATACTGAAAAAAAAATTGGAACAAAAACAAAAAGTGTCTGGCTAACTTTTTGTGGAGACTTTTTAATTCTTCTTTATCATATTGTGGGAGAACGAAGAGCGAGGCATTTTTTTTGACTTCACGGATAATTTACGGATATTATTCGGCAATTAATTGCATACTCAAAACAAATTTTTGGACCAAAAACAAAAAAGTGTCCTGCTAACTTTATATGGAGACTTTTTAATCCTTCTTTATCATATTGTGGGAGAACGAAGGGCGCGGCAATTTTTTTGACTTCACAGATAATTTTTTTGACTTCACGGAAAATTTACGGATATTATTCGGCAATTGATTGCATACTCAAAACAAATTTTGGACGAAAAACAAAAAAAAGTATCCTGCTAACTTTATATGGAGACTTTTTAATCCTTTATCATATTGTAGGAGAACGAAGAGCGCGGCAATTTTTTGACTTCACGGGTAATTTACGGTTATTATTCGGCAATTAATGGCATACTCAAAACAATTTTTTTAACAAAAACTAAAAGTGTGCTGCTTACTTTATGTGGAGACATTTTAATCCTTCTCTATCATATTGTGTGAGAACGAGGAGCGGGGCAATTTTTTTGACTTCACGGATAATTTTTTGACTTCACGAATAATTTACGGATATTATTCGGCAACTAATTGCATACTCAAAAAAATATACTAAAAACAAAAAAAAGTGTACTGCTTACTTTATGTGGAGACTTTTTAATCCTTTTTTACCATATTGCGGGAGAACGAAGAGCGTGGCATTTTTTAGTGATTTAACGGATAATTTTCGGCAATTAATTGCATACTCAAAACATATTTTGGACCAAAAAAAACGTGCCTTCTAACTTTATATGGAGACTTTTTAATCCTTCTTTATCATATTGTGGGAGAGCGAAGAGCACGGCAATTTTTTTGACTTCATGGATAATTTACGGACATTATTCGGCAATTAATGGCATACTCAAAACAAATTTTGGAACAAAAACAAAAAAGTGTCCTGCTAACTTTATGTGGAGACTTTAATCCTTCTTTATCATATTGTGGGAGAACGAAGAGCGCGGCAATTTTTTTGACTTCATGGATAATTTACGGATTTTATTCGGCAATTAATGGCATACTCAAAACAAATTTTGGAACAAAAAAGTATCCTGCTAACTTTATATGGAGACTTTTTAATCCTTCTTTATCATATAGTAGGAGAACGAAGAGCGCGGTAATTTTTTTTGAATTCACGGATAATTTACGGATATTATTCGGCAATTAATTGCATACTAAAAACAGATTTTGGACAAAAAACAAAAAAGGTATCCTGCTAACTTTATATGGAGACTTTTTAATCCTTTTTTATCATATTGTAGGAGAACGAAGAACGCGGCAATTTTTTTTGACTTCACGGATATTATTCGGCAATTAATGGCATACTCAAAACAAATTTTGGACAAAAAACAAAAAAGTGTCCTGCTAACTTTATATGGAGACTTTTTAATCCTTCTTTATCATATTTTGGGAGAACGAAGAGCGAGGCAATTTTTTTGACTTCACGGATAATTTACGGATATTATTCGGCAATTAATGGCATACTCCAAAAAAATTTTAAGCAAAAACAAAAAGTGTCCTGCTAACTTTATGTGGAGACTTTTTAACCCTTCTTTATCATATTATGAGAGAGCGAAGAGCGCGCGGCAATTTTTCTGACTTCTCGGATAATTTACGGATTTTATTCGGCAATTAATTGCCTACCCAAAAAAAAATTTGGACAAAACACAAAAAAGTGTCCTGCTTACTTTATATGGAGACTTTTTAATCCTTTTTTATCATACTGTCGGAGAACGAAGAGCGCGGCAATTTTTGTGATTTCACTGATAATTTACGGATATTATTGCATATCAAAACAAATTTTGGACCAAAAACAAAAAAGTTTCCTGCTAACTTTATGTGGAGACTTTTTAATCCCACTTTATCATATTGTGTGAGAACGAAGATCGGGGCATTTTTTTGACTTCACGGATAATTTTTTCAACATCACGGATAATTTACGGATATTACTCGGCAATTAGTTGCATACTGAAAACAAATTTTGGACCAAAAACAAAAAAGTTTCCTGCTAACTTTATGTGGAGACTTTTTAATCCTTCTTTATCATATTGTGGGAGAACGAAGAGCTCGGCAATTTTTTTGACTTGACGGATAATTTACGGATATTATTCGGCAATTAATGGCATACTCAAAACAAATTTTGGAACAAAAACAAAAAAGGATCCTGCTAACTTTATATGGAGACTTTTTAATCCTTCTTTATCATATTGTTGGAGAACGAAGAGCGCGGTAATTTTTTTGACTTCACGGATAACTTCCTGATATTACTCGGCAATTAATTGCATACTCAAAACAAATTTTGGACCAAAAACAAAAAAGTTTCCTGCTAACTTTATGTGGAAACTTTTTAATCCTTCCTTATCATATTGTGTGAGAACGAAGAGCGAGGCATTTTTATGACTTCACGGATAATTTACGGATATTATTCGGCAATTAATTGCATACTCAAAAAATGGACTAAAAACAAAAAAAAAGTCCTGCTTACTTTATGTGGAGACTTTTTAATCCTTTTTTACCACATTGCGGGAGAACGAAGAGCGCGGTAAATTTTTTGAATAACGGATAATTTACATATATTATTCGGCAATTAATTGCATATTCAACAAAAGTTTTGGACTAAAAACAAAAAAAAGTCCTGCTAACTTTATATGGAGACTTTTTGAGATCATTATTGTGGGAGAACGAAGGGCGCGGCAATTTTTTGACTTCACGAATAATTTACGGATATTATTCGCCAACCAGTTGCATACTGAAAACAAATTTTGGAACTAAAACAAAAAGTGTCTTGCTAACTTTATGTGGAGACTTTTTACTCCTTCTTTATCATATAGTGGGAGAGCGAAGCGCGCGGCAATTTTTTTGACTTCACAGATAATTTACGGATATTATTCGGCAATTAATTGCATACTGAAAACAAATTTTGGAACTAAAACAAAAAGTGTCTTGCTAACTTTATGTGGAGACTTTTTACTCCTTCTTTATCATATAGTGTTAGAGCGAAGAGCGCGGCAATTTTTTTGACTTCACGGATAATTTACGGATATCATTCGGCAATTAATTGCATATTCAAAAAATAAATTTGGACAAAAACAAAAAAGTGTTCTACTTACTTTATGTGGAGACATTTTAATCCTTCTTTATCATATTGTATGAGAACGAGAAGCGGGGCAATTTTTTTGACTTCACGGATAATTTACGGATTTTATTCGGCAATTAATTGCATACTCAAAAGAAATTTTGGACCAAAAACAAAAAAGTATCCTGCTAACTTTATATGGAGATTTTTTAATCCTCTTTATCATGTTGTAGGAGAAGGAAGAGCGCGGCAATTTTTTGACTTCACGGATAATTTACGGATATTATTCGGCAATTAATGGCATACTCAAAACAAATTTTGAAACAAAAACAAAAAAGTATCCTGCTAACTTTATATGGAGACTTTTTAAACCTTCTTTATCATATCGTAGGAGAACGAAGAGCGCGGCAATTTTTTGACTTCACGGATAATTTACGGATATTATTCGGCAATTAATGGCATACTCAAAACAAATTTTGGACCAAAAACAAAAAAGTGTCCTGCTAACTTTATATGGAGACTTTTTAATTCTTCTTTATCATATTGTGGGAGAACGAACAGCGAGGCAATTTTTTTTGACTTCACGGATAATTTACGGATATTATTCGGCAATTAATGGCATACTCAAACAAAATTTTGGAACAAAAACAAAAAAGTATCCTGCTAACTTTATATGGAGACTTTTTAATCCTTCTTTATCATATAGTAGGAGAACGAAGAGCGCGGTAATTTTTTTTGAATTCACGGATAATTTACGGATATTATTCGGCAATTAATTGCATACTAAAAACAGATTTTGGACAAAAAACAAAAAAGGTATCCTGCTAACTTTATATGGAGACTTTTTAATCCTTCTTTATCATATTGTAGGAGAACGAAGAGCGCGGCAATTTTTTTTGACTTCACGGATATTATTCGGCAATTAATGGCATACTCAAAACAAATTTTGGACCAAAAACAAAAAAGTGTCCTGCTAACTTTATATGGAGACTTTTTAATCCTTCTTTATCATATTTTGGGAGAACGAAGAGCGAGGCAATTTTTTTGACTTCACGGATAATTTACGGATATTATTCGGCAATTAATGGCATACTCAAAAAAAATTTTGGAACAAAAAAAAAAAAGTATCCTGCTAACTTTATATGGAGACTTTTTAATCCTTCTTTATCATATTGTGGGAGAACGAAGAGGGCGGCAATTTTGTTGACTTCACGGATAATTTACGGATATTATTCGGCAATTAATTGCATACTCCAACAAAAAATTTAAGCAAAAACAAAAAAGTGTCGTGCTAACTTTATATGGAGACTTTTTAATCCATCTTTATCATATTGTGGGAGAACGAAGAACGAGGCAATTTTTTTGACTTCACGGATAATTTACGGATATTATTCGGCAATTAATTGCATACTCAAAAAATGGACTAAAAACAAAAAAGTGTCCTGCTAACTTTATATGGAGACTTTTTAATCCTTCTTTATCATATTGTGGGAGAACGAAGAACGAGGCAAATTTTTTGACTTCACGGATAATTTACGGATATTATTCGGCAATTAATTGCATACTCAAAACAAATTTTGGACCAAAAACAAAAAAGTGTCCTGCTAACTTTATATGGAGACTTTTTAATCCTTCTTTACCATATTGCGGGAGAACGAAGAGCGCGGTAAATTTTTTGAATTCACGGATAATTTGCGGATATTATTCGGCAACTAATTGCATACTCAAAAAAATATACTAAAAACAAAAAAAAGTGTACTGCTTACTTTATGTGGAGACTTTTTAATCCTTCTTTATCATATTGTGGGAGAACGAAGAACGAGGCAAATTTTTTGACTTCACGGATAATTTACGGATATTATTCGGCAATTAATTGCATACTCAAAACAAATTTTGGACCAAAAACAAAAAAGTGTCCTGCTAACTTTATATGGAGACTTTTTAATCCTTCTTTACCATATTGCGGGAGAACGAAGAGCGCGGTAAATTTTTTGAATTCACGGATAATTTACATATATTATTCGGCAATTAATTGCATATTCAACAAAAGTTTTGGACTAAAAACAAAAAAAGTCCCGCTAACTTTATATGGAGACATTTTGGGATCATTATTATGGGAGAACGAAGGGCGCGGCAATTCTTTGACTTCACGGATAATTTACGGCTATTATTCGCCAACTAGTTGCATACTGAAAACAAATTTTAGACGAAAAACAAAAAAGTGTGCTGCTAACTTTATATGGAGACTTTTTGAGCCTTCTTTTGCATATTGGGTGAGAACGAAGAGAGCGGCAATTTTTTTGACTTCGCTTTGACTTAATTGCATACTCAAAACAAATTTTGGACCGAAATCAAAAAGTGCCCTGCTAACGTTATATGGAGACTTTTTAATCCTTCTTTATCATATTGCGGGAGAACGAAGAGCGCGGTAATTTTTTTGAATTCACGGATAATTTACGGATATTATTCGGCAATTAATTGCATACTCAAAACAGATTTTGGGCAAAAAACAAAAAAAGGTATCCTGCTAACTTTATATGGAGACTTTTTAATCCTTATTTATCATATTGTGGGAGAACGAAGAGGGCGGCAATTTTTTTGACTTCACGGATAATTTACGGATATTATTCGGCAATTAATTGCAAACTGAAAAAAAAAATTGGAACAAAAACAAAAAGTGTCTTGCTAACTTTATGTGGAGACTTTTTACTTCTTCTTTATCATATTGTGGGAGAGCGAAGAGCACGGCAATTTTTTTGACTTCATGGATAATTTACGGACATTATTCGGCAATTAATGGCATACTCAAAACAAATTTTGGAACAAAAACAAAAAAGTGTCCTGCTAACTTTATGTGGAGACTTTAATCCTTCTTTATCATATTGTGGGAGAACGAAGAGCGCGGCAATTTTTTTGACTTCACGGATAATTTACGGATTTTATTCGGCAATTAATGGCATACTCAAAACAAATTTTGGAACAAAAAAGTATCCTGCTAACTTTATATGGAGACTTTTTATTCCTTCTTTATCATATTGTAGGAGAACGAAGAGCGCGGTAATTTTTTTTGAATTCACGGATAATTTACGGATATTATTCGGCAATTAATTGCATACTAAAAACAGATTTTGGACAAAAAACAAAAAAAGGTATCCTGCTAACTTTATATGGAGACTTTTTAATCCTTCTTTATCATATTGTAGGAGAACGAAGAGCGTGGCAATTTTTTTTTGACTTCACGGATAATTTACGGATATTATTCGGCAATTAATGGCATACTCAAAACAAATTTTGGACCAAAAACAAAAAAGTGTCCTGCTAACTTTATATGGAGACTTTTTAATACTTCTTTATCATATTGTGGGAGAACGAAGAGCGAGGCAATTTTTTTGACTTCACGGATAATTTACGGATATTATTCGGCAATTAATTGCATACTCCAACAAAAATTTTAAGCAAAAACAAAAAAGTGTCGTGCTAACTTTATATGGAGACTTTTTAATCCATCTTTATCATATTGTGGGAGAACGAAGAACGAGGCAATTTTTTTGACTTCACGGATAATTTACGGATATTATTCGGCAATTAATTGCATACTCAAAAAATGAACTAAAAACAAAAAAAAAGTCCTGCTTACTTTATGTGAAGACTTTTTAATCCTTTTTTACCATATTGCGGGAGAACGAAGAGCGCGGTAAATTTTTTTGAATTCACGGATAATTTACGGATATTATTCGGCAATTAATTGCATACTCAAAAAAAAATTTGGACAAAAACAAAAAAAGTGTTCTACTTACTTTATGTGGAGACTTCTTAATCCTTCTTTATGATATTGTGGGGGAACGAAGAGCGCGGCAATTTTTTTTGAATTCACGGATAATTTACGGATATTATTCGGCAATTAATTGCATACTAAAAACAGATTTTGGACAAAAAACAAAAAAACGTATCCTGCTAACTTTATATGGAGACTTTTTAATCCTTCTTTATCATATTGTAGGAGAACGAAGAGCGCGGCAATTTTTTTTTGACTTCACGGATAATTTACGGATATTATTCGGCAATTAATGGCATACTCAAAACAAATTTTGGACCAAAAACAAAAAAGTGTCCTGCTAACTTTATATGGAGACTTTTTACTTCTTCTTTATCATATTGTGGGAGAGCGAAGAGCACGGCAATTTTTTTGACTTCATGGATAATTTACGGACATTATTCGGCAATTAATGGCATACTCAAAACAAATTTTGGAACAAAAACAAAAAAGTGTCCTGCTAATTTTATGTGGAGACTTTAATCCTTCCTTATCATATTGTGGGAGAACGAAGAGCGCGGCAATTTTTTGACTTCACGGATAATTTACGGATATTATTCGGCAATTAATTGCAAACTGAAAAAAAAATTTGGAACAAAAACAAAAAGTGTCTTGCTAACTTTATGTGGAGACTTTTTACTTCTTCTTTATCATATTGTGGGAGAGCGAAGAGCACGGCAATTTTTTTGACTTCACGGATAATTTACGGATATTGTTCGCCAATTAATTGCATACTCAAAACAAATTTTGGACGAAAAACAAAAAAGTTTCCTGCTAACTTTATATGTAGACTTTTTGAGTCTTCTTTATCATATTGTGGGAGAACGAAGAGAGCCGCAATTTTTTTGATTTCACGGATAATTTGCGGATATTATTCGGCAACTAATTGCATACTCAAAAAAATATACTAAAAACAAAAAAAAGTGTACTGCTTACTTTATGTGGAGACTTTTTAATCCTTTTTTACCATATTGCGGGAGAACGAAGAGCGTGGCATTTTTTAGTGATTTAACGGATAATTTTCGGCAATTAATTGCATACTCAAAACATATTTTGGACCAAAAAAACGTGCCTTCTAACTTTATATGGAGACTTTTTAATCCTTCTTTATCATATTGTGGGATACCGAAGAGCGCGGAAATATTTTTCACTTCACGGATAATTTACGGATATTATTCAGCAATTAATGTCATACTCAAAACAAATTTTGGAACAAAAACAAAAATTGTCCTGCTAACTTTATGTGGAGACATTTTAATCCTTCTTTATCATATTGTACGAGAACGAGAAGAGGGGCAATTTTTTTGACTTCACGGATAATTTACGGATTTTATTCGGCAATTAATTGCATACTCAAAA